>MU190612.1:24290-41529 GCA_016904865.1 Pissodes strobi
TTGAAGAAAATTTATTTTTTACATTTAATTCTATTTTTCCATTACCATTTGAGAAAAAAGAAATGTATTCATGCACCTATGTATTCTAAATACTTAAGGCAAACTTTTTGCAAGAATAAAAATTTTTGATTTGAGCCTTCATTTCGGAGAGAATGCGAAGTGAATACAAAAATGAGTATATTTCAATCAGATTTTGCCCAGGTTCGAAGGGAGATATTTCAATTTTTTTTTATTTTGCCGTAAGGGCCAATGTAATCTGCATATTTCAAGCAATGATAAAAAATATAATTCGTACAAAAATGTAGATGAATTATATATGAAAACATTCATAATTTAATATCCTACACGCTCATATAATAATCTCGATTTTTAGGTATACTGCCCTTTTGCCCGTTATGATTTTTTATTACCTTCGGATTTTGAATTAATATAATAAAGCCTTCATTCTGTGAAAATTTCAGCTTGTAACCCCGAGGTGCCCACAAAAATCATTTATAGAAGGCTTTTACTGCGTTGGGCACTCTACTAAAAGCAATTATATGGTCCTCCCAAGTCAAATGTTGGTCAATAGTGACGCCTAGAAATTTAATTTTGTTTTGTTGTACAATCGAAACGTTCTTTTCCCTAACCAGCAAACAGCGATCATATTTCACTTGGAGTGGTGTAAAGACAATAAAATTCGTTTTGCTGGTGTTCAGCAAAAGGCCGTTTTTGGATGACCATGTTGAAATATTCATAACACATTCATTGGCAAGCTGACACAAACTCACATCATTACTACCCTCAACTACAGCGGAGGTGTCATTGGCAAATAGTCTTATAAAATGATTAGAGAAACGAGGCAGATCATTTATAAAAATCAGAAAAATGATGGGACCAAGGACAGTGCCCTGGGGGACTCCCATATTGACTACTAATTCATCTGACTGCACATGATGTTGTTTAATGTTTAGGGCGACATACTGACTTCTATCAGTCAGATAAGATTCGATCCATTTAGAGAGGTACCCCTTATTCCATAAGCATATAGATTTTTAAGTAACATTTGATGAATAATGGTATCAAAGGCCTTTTTGAAGTCAAAAAACAAGCCAATACTTGTAAGCCTGTCATTGAAGTTATCAAGGATTCTTTGGTAAAATGAGATAATTGCGTCACAGGTAGAACGACCAACTCTAAAGCCAAATTGATCACAAGTCAAAATATTAAATTTATTAAGATATTCAATAAGACGCCTCTTAAAGGCCTTTTCAAAAATCTTAGAAAATACCGAGACCAAAGCTATGGGTCCATAGTTGTCAATCAAGGAGGGATCGCCCTTTTGAAATATCGGCACCACTGTGGCCCTTTTCAAAATATTTGGAAAATAACCAAACTGGAAAGACAGGTTTATTAACTGGGTCAAAGGTTCCGTCAGCGAGACTATGCATTCCTTTAATATGGTACCTGGGACCTGGTCTGGTCCACATGCCTTTTGATTTGAAATAAAAATAATTTCTCCATTAATAATAGAAGATGTTATCCATTTGGATTTAGAGGTACGTGTTTTTATACTTGATTTAAAGTTTCGCGTAGGAAATGCCACTTCAAACAAAGCATACAAAATGGAGAAAAATTTCCCAAAAATATCCACATACTCAATGCTACAATCCCAAATAAAATCGAAATTCTCCTTCGACAACAGATGTTTGAAATAAGATACATTTTCTGCAGAATACGAACGACCTTTCGCCTCAAATACGTCAGATTCATTCTCACGTTGCAAACTAAATTCCACAGAAGCAATCTGGGCTCTGTGATCCGAAAAAATAACATCATAAGTGTTGGCTTTAAGTTTTTTTACATTGGTAAATATGTTATCAATAAGGGATGCAGAATCACACTGTATCCTAGAATATTCATCAAAAGATTGGTGCAAACCATAGGAACTAAAAATATGTAATATATTTTGAGTAGTCCTATTCATATGGGTAAAATCAAAATTAAAATCTTCACATACAAACGTTTGCCCCTTAAACTGCGACAGAAATGATAAAACACATTCTAATGAATCATAAAATTTATATAACTCAGCTCCTGGAGATCGATACACTGCACACACCTGTATACAAGCAGAGATGAGACTTACCTTAATAGATACTGCCTCAAAACATTGGTCAACAATAAAATCTTGATTGATACACAATACACTGGAATTAAAAGTTTTATGTACAAAAATGGCAAAGCCACCACCTTTACAGTTCTTACGCGCATAAACAGCAGCTGTATTGTAATTATCTAAGCAGAAACATCCAGCTTCCACATCTGACAGCCAGATTTCAGTCAAACAAACTACCTGAGGATACCCCATCGTATGAAGAAAAACTTCCAACTCGTCCTTTTTGGATCTTATGCTCCTTATGTTAAGATTTAAGATATTTAATATGAATTTACCATTGTGGGTGTCTCTGGTTCTTGTATCGCTAATTGGAGGACGGGATAATTCGACTAATGACCCACCATGGGGGTCGTTTTTCGTAGGTATAAAGAACGTTTAATGCATGCATTTGCAGGCCACAAGTCGGCATTCATAGCTTTATTAAAGTTTTCTTCGGAAATCCTCACCTTAAAGGAGGAATATTCCTCAGGGTGTCTTGGTGTCAAAGGTTCAAGGAAATGAGGCTTTAAGAAAGACTTCAAAGAATCAGGTGTATTCGGTTCAATACGAAACACATGAAGATCAACAGCCCTCTTCACTCACCTTAGGGCACCAGTAGAACTACCAGCGCCAGTACCCACAACAACACTGCTTTTCCGTTTTATATGTTTCACGTCCTTCCATTCAGATGATTGGGGAATATGGTCATTACGATTACTTGCGCAATCGCGTCCTTCAGCATATTTGGATAATATGGACCTCTGTGCATCAGCTACACCCGTGCTCACATCTTGAACGGATATACTGCCATTTTTTAACCTGTTTGAATCATCTGCCCCCGTACTATTGCTATCCATCGTGTTAGATTTGACAACCTTACCTTGCTTGTTATCATTTTGGGATAAAACTGAATTTGCAGTGGCAACACCGCCGAACTGAAATTTATTAACCTCAATTGGCATAGTTTTATTTTTAAGCTTCAAAATTATATCATCCTGGCTGGAAATTGTCTTTTGTTGATTCAAGAGAGATCTCTCACGTTCATCACTGTAGAACTCCTTTTATTTATTGAATAATACTCCAGGTAACTATAGAGTTCTGTATTAACTTTAGCAAAGAATATATAAGATAGTAACGCTATTGCAGTTCCACCGCAAAACATTTAATGTTATTTTTCAGGTTCTATATTTCTCCCGCCTTGGATCTGTCACAACTTTGGGTTTCACAACTAGCATCAAAGAATTCACAGTTTTCACCGAATTCAATTGACTTGCGAACACTTTCACTCAAGTTTATCCAGCTCCTTAACAATAAACTCATGTATTGCCATGTTGCCGTGCCTGCCGAAATATTTTAAGAACTGTTCATTGATTAGTTTCTCCATGACTTTGGACCTGATGGGAACTAAGGCAATTGGACGGTAGTTATTTGGAGTCGTGTTTTACCTTTCTTAGGGATTTGTTACACCTGGGCTCATTTCCAGCTAGATGGAAAGCCTGCAGTTCTGTATGATAGGGAGAAAAGCCTGCACAGTGGAGGTGTCAATTCAAAAGCACATTTCTTAAGCACTAATGCGAGAACGCCCTCCGGTCCTGTGGCCTTGAGGCCAACGGAGGTTGGACGTTTACTGTGTAGAGGTCAGGATTAGATGTTAAGAAGAGATCCAGGAGGCTAGTAGAGTTTTTTTTGACGCTGAGCGTCGCCCAGGAATCCTGGTAGGTTTGTCAACCAGCTGAGAAAGTCGGTGACTAATAGCAAAACTTTCGGCTTCTCGCCCTATATCGTCGTTTTTATTCGAGTGTTTCAACCAGTCGATGTTACGTACGTTAAAGACTCCTAATATGACAATTTCTGCCGTTGAATAGATGATCTGCAGAAAATCAAATTGAATGCCAAGATTTGAGAAAATCCGTATATATTCATTGATATTCGCTAGGTGGTCTATACCAGCAACCAATGATTTAGTGCACCATCTGTGCGTAATTTGAACCACATGACATCGAAGTCATTAGGTTCGTATGTTTCTTCCCGTTGGCAACATAAATTGTCTTCTATAAAAACAGGTAACATAGAGTTATGTCGGGAGTAAAGGCCATATCTGGGTATACCCAAGTGAACATGGGCACTGCTTGATTTTCACTGGTGGACCAAGTCGATCGGAGTATTTTGATCTGGGAGGCGCCATCATGCGGTATTTCTTCTTTTCTACCCTAAGAACCGAATCACAAAGGCATGGTGACGAAACATGAACCAGAGGCCATTTCACGCCACGCAACTAATTTATTTCTCAATGTCACATTTTTTTCGGATTTACCAACTAATAATACAACTTTTTTATTCCCTGAATTGTTATCGTATCGTGCTTAATAAAAACCACGTTATTGCATGAACAACATAAATACCTATATGTATTTCAAAGTTAATTAAAACATTTAAATTAATAACCAAAATAATTCTTTATATAATGATACAAAGATGCAACAGTGCAACAAGCAAAGTTGAAATAGACCACCATTACACGTTCAAAAATCACTGCATTATATCGCATTGGAAGTTTCATTAATTCGATTTTTTAAGTCGTTTTCATCGAGTACATGCGTCTTGCATACAAGATAATTTGTGCGACACCATAAATAATAGTCTAGAGGATTCAAATCGAAACTGTGAGAGGCCAACCTTGGGAACCTGCGTCGAGTCCAATCCAGTGATTTGGAAAAGTGTTGTCGAGGTTGACGAGCAACTCTGCTAAAATGAGCTGGGGCGCCGTCGTGCATGAACCACATATTTATTGTTATTTCTAGAAGTACGGCGTGTATCAGACCGTGAAGTTTTTGAGATAGCAATCGCGTATAGGAGTTTCGATTCAATTGGAGTGGTAAAGAATATGGCTCAATAAGACTGTCTCCAATGATCCCTGCCCATAGATTCGCGAAAATTGTTGCTGAAAACGACCTTCTTTAATCTTATGAGGATTATTGTTCGCCCAAAAATGTTCGTTATGAAAATTTGTAATGGCTTCTCGTGAAAAAGATGCTTCATCATTAAATAAAACCTTAGGTAAACACTGGTATTATGTGGTACTGTATGAAGCAACCACCTACAAAAATCATGCCCTGGCTGAAAGTTAGGGGGAAGCAAAGCTTGTATACGCTGAATTTCGTATGGGTATCTACACCCTCTACACAGTTGATACACTCGTTTGAATTGCAGTGCTATCTACTTCCTAGCACTAGTTGAAGGATTATCGTCTATCTCTCGAAGTATAGCCTCTTCTAACTCAAGCGTGATTACTGCCAGGAAGTTCCTTACTACGTTTAAAACTCCCAGTCTCACTCAATCTTGCATGGAGCTGTCCATCACTTCTTGATAAATTCGCCGAGCTTCTTTAGTATTTTCATTTGCTAGGCTATAAATGGAATGCATCTAGGCCATCTCAGCGTTAGTAAAGTTATTAATTTTTGACTTGTTATTGACGAAACAGATAAATTAGACATGAACACTTACCTTTACCTTACATTTTAAATACCTTTACAATAGGTATTGTTGTTGTGCATGCAATAAAGTGACTTTTATTTTTTCTGTTGAACGAAGTACGATACAATAACAATTCAAGGGACAAAAAAAGTTGAATTATTAGTTGATAAATCTGGAAAAAAAATTAATATGAGAAAAAATCAGTGGCGTATTTTTTTAATTAATATTCGTTAAGGTCCTCCCCGGGGCGCCACTGGACATAATAGAGTTCTTCTAGTTAGGGCTAGTTAAGTTATCATTATGAATAACGATACCAAATTTCCACAAAATCCGTAATATTGGCACGAATTGTATTTTTTGACTGTGACGCCACGCCTTATTTAGCGTGTAGGAGAGTAGCTGAGATTTAGGAACGCACTACGTCAAGTTGAGAAGAGATAATAAAGGAGACACATCGATAAAAACAATAACAAATTTATTTACAAACAAACTTAACAACGGGACTGTATACTAATAAAGGCGTGTTTAAGTTTATAGATGAATTAAGAGTTTACACTATACCCAATTAATATTAAATGCATGTCTTCTCGAGGGAGGCTTAGTTCAAAGTTTTTCTAGCAAGCGACGTCACTTTTATTAATAAAGTTTATGTGAGCGGGGTTGTCTTTTATTTATGTATTCGTTCTGATATTTATAAGGTAATTATTTCTGGTTTAAGCTTTTCACAGATTTCTAAGGCACTTTCACTACTTTTTAAAAATCCCCAAAAACTATCCCTTTACTGGAAATTCTGATACTTCACTCATAAATTCGACTCTCTACTTTTAGTAGCCCCTACATACCGTATACCTGTGCATACGTCCACCCAGGTTAGGTAAGGACCTGATCGCCCTGGACCTGTGTCCAGGTGTTCAAAGATATGGGGGTTGTGGGATAGAACAGCTAGAAGTGTACGCACCTGTGTGCTATACCGCAACTAGATTGAGCGGTTTGAGAGACCCGAAAGCCTTGATGAACTTGGCGTTTGCCTGCGTATTTATATGTTACAAAATGCTGATGGCTGCATCATTAAGGATTAAAATCGCTCCCGTCGACCGCTCAAGTTGCTTTTAATTAACAGTGGATGTTTATATAACATTTGTCAAGTTCAAGTTCAAACTTACGACAGGGTGATATACGTACCCTACTTCTGAAATACCCTGTCTATATAAAATAAATAAAAAATATACTTTTAACCGAACATTGTTTGTATTTAACTTTCTTATTTATTGAGATAAGGTACAGGAGCAGCTTATGTGAACCATACAATATACCTGCAGTTATATGGCAGCGTTTCAATGATTTTTCATAGATGGACCCTCGTAACTCAACTCCGATGGTTCGATTTCGATAATTCTACAAAGATAATTAAGTTAATAAACCGAACCCGCTCGCCGACTATGAAATTAACAGCAAGCGTTTTCCGAATACGATGATTTTTAACTGGATCTATAGCAGGACATGTTTTTTTCTAAATACAACCGCTAACAAATAATAAGTATGTCTGTTCCAACTGTACATAAAATGGTAATTATTTACAGGAGCATAATTCGTTTGTAAAATTGACAGTTAGAAATAACGGTCCCCCATACGATTTTCTTCCCAGTTGGAATAAAGCTATTAACATTAACAGCTGGACATGGATTATCGAACCATTGAAACAGCTCTCACTTGGGAAGAAAAGGTGAAATAGGAATGTAATAGTTATTTATGTACCAAGGGTGTCACTAAGATGATCACGCCCGTAGGGCGATAATCCTTGGAAACCTATGGCCGGAGGGGTAGATGTCGCTTTCATCTAATAATCCCAGTGGTGCGTAAACGATTTTATTTTTCACTTCACACAAAATAAAAGCTAAAAATTCGATTACTTTTTTAGTTTTGATTTTACCTTGTAGATAATGCACATGACAGTTTGACGTAGTTTGAATTGCCATATCCAATTAAAACTGCTTTTTTATAAAAAGATGTCAAATGACAGTGGAAAACCCAATCCAGAACTTGAGGTATTACTGCTCAAGGATACGCATCAAGCCCGTCCAATGCTACCCATAAATAGAAATACACTTCCACACATGAACATTAGGGTTAAATGATATTCTGCTTTTTATCGCCACAACTTACCAAGCTTGTATTTAGTTTCAACTCGGTAATCTGCAGCACCCGGTTTTAGTTGAAGGTGATCTCCAATTAAGATGAGGTGTTTGCAATCCTTCGTCAATGAAGATACAATGTGAGCTTCTAGCACCTCGGCAGCCTCTTCCACTATTACGATGGGAGTTTTTAAAGCCTAAAAACGCCATATTTGTACTTAGATATTCACAAGAAAAGCAATAGTGCAAAAATATTTTCTGTTACTCTGTTAATTAAGTACGTAGGCACACTTTAAGGTGTAATATCATGGAAAAAAAGTTTTGAGTTTTCAAGATGCAAGGCACTAAATACTAAAATAACAAAAATAATAATAATCTGGTACGCCACTCATACTTAATCACTTTAAGCTTTTATGTTTATTCATTGGAATTACATTAAAGTTGATTCTAATATTTTACAACAAAATGAACTGACTTTTAAGAAAAACATGAATTGCCAGTCTACCTTTTGCCATATTTTGAAAAAAATAAATTTAAGTGCTATGTACAGAACAATGGTGTATTACATACATACTAGTTATATACTCAGATCCTAACCAAACGACTACAACTATACCAAGACAATGTGCTTAACCGGAAATAGTTAGTGTCATAAAATAACGAATCTGCACGGATGCTTTCAGACACTTAGGAAGTGTTGCCAGTGAATGCATAGATCAACAACATTTCAGAACAAGAATACAAAGGATGGAAAACTATCCAGTGGATTTCTTTAAAAAAATACATATAAGCCTTGAACGCCTACCGTATGATATAGGTTATGTCGTTATTTAGTTTCCATTCAGATGTGCTACGTACGTGATATCCACATTATATCAACATAGTCTAGTGATTATAGTACCCTAAGTTGTTATTGATTGTTCTACACAAAAATTTGTGCTATGGAGAATTTCGAATTTTAGTTCAGACATAGATTCATTTTGATTGACTGATTCAAATTTGACAATGTGTTGTATTTATATAGTTCCTGAGATTATATATGGTTGGCCAAACCACTTGAAATATATTTTTGTATCTTTTTTGTCAAAATGAAAATTACGTATGTTCAATTATGCATAAGCAGTAAAAGGTTTCGGTTACGAATATTTTTCGGGCGTTTACGGCCGATTAGTTCATCCGAAAATGACTATAGGTTTTGGCCACACATATGACGAAAGTTGTTATATAATTAATAGTATAATGAAACAAATTGTTTTAATTTCCACTTATATTAACTTGAACTTGACATGTGTTTCGCCACACTGTGTCTTCTTCAAAAGTTTGCTTTAAAGTGTTTATAATAATAACAGCACTATACCTATTACATTGGGATACACGTCTCACAAAAAAGTTTATGGTCTTCAGGTGGGCCTAAGAGGGTATAAATTTAATAGTGGGGAAAACCCAAAATCCAATTGAATCGGTGAGGGGAAGAAGGGTCCAAGTGACCATTTTTGGCATTTTAAAGTGAGATAGCCATTTTGCTAAAATAACCTCCGCCCATTGACTGAGCCCATAAACGGTCCAAAATTCAATACCAATTGCTTACAATCACCCACCTGCGAAACAGACTGAGCGGAAGAACGGTCCATGCCCAGCTTATACACACAATAAGCTGTGGTCCATGTACGTACGTCGATTGGACCGTTCTTCCACTCAGTACAGTATGCAGCACGTGTTCGACTGTGTCGGCTGATTGGCTGATTTTTGTCGTATTTAGAGGTTATTTCGTATTATTTATCGTGCCGGTGAAAAACGAGAAAATGAATAAACAATAGAAAAAATCAACTGAGTGAAAGAAGGGTCCAAAATCAACAAATATTTTTGGCAAAAAGTCCTATTTCCGATATGGTAGTAAATATTATTTTTCTATAAAACAACTCCAAGTAGCATAAGGAACAAGTTACCTGTGCACACCAACACGAAATTCTCCTTCCTTTTTGAAATAATTAGTTTTTTTGTTTCCTGTAAAATGTGTACTTCCGCTCTTGGACCCTTCTTCCACTCACCGATTCAATTGTTCGTTCAGTAATAGTCCTGTATGTTTGAGTTTATTAATTTCCATGATTTCTAATAAGTCAAATTTTTTGTTTTTGTTTTCCAAATGTAAGATTTTAAAATCTTGATTGAAATTATGATTTGCATTAAGTAAATGTTTGGCATAATGAGAATTATCCTTTTTTGAACTATAACTAGATTTATGTTCTTTGATTCTCGTTTTAAATGTTCTCCCTGTTTGGCCTATGTACTTTTTTGTACAAGAACCACATTGTAACTGATAAACCCCTGATTGATTATGTTTATTGGTTTTAGATTTATTATTTTTAATGAGTTTGCCAAGAGAATTATTAGTACGGTTAGCAATTTTGACATCTCTTTTCATAAATGTTTTGGCTATTCTGGTAGTTATCTTTCCTTGTAGTAATGTTTTGTATGTATGTTTATCATTGGATTTTAATGTGGGAAATATCAAATTTAGAGCTTTTTCATTTGTTTTTTCTGTAATATTTTATCTATTAATTCTGTTTGATACCCATTATTAATTACTACCGTCGTCATAGTGGTATCCAGCCAGACTCAAACCTACAAAAAGGTATTTATCGGCACCCTGACTGCCATATTCTCTCAAACGCGGTACCATCGCTGTACTAGCGTCTCCATTAGGCTTGTCCATGGGGTTCTCAATATTAATCGAGTCTCGTCTCGAATCTCAAACATTTACATTCACATACGTTTACATTCTCTCAACATCTCAAACGCGGTACCCTCGCTGTGCAAACGTTCCCATTTGGTTTTGCCCATGGGTGTTCAACATTCTCTACAAGAGTATAACACTCGGTTGCTATATTCTAGCCTTATTCTCATATGAGGATTAAACAGCACTTGTCTGCCAGTATTCTCAAGATCTCCACAAATGCTAATCCCCTACGTGGATTTCAGCTTACCTATACGACCTGCATAGCGTGTTTTACAATCATTTATGCGTGTACCAAAAAACCACATTTCACAAGGCATCCAAGTCATGCTATTATGCAATAACTGCATACCAGATTCAAACCACTACATTCAAGTCATTCCTATTGCAAGAAATTGAAGCTTATTGTATATAGAAGCTAGCAAGAGACCTAGCAAGTGATTTTTAAAGTGAGTTTCCCCCAGTGCTGGAAGATAAACTGCTGAACATTGAACGTTTCTCGTCAACTGTGAACATAGTGTACATAGTAGCTTATAGGTGGACTTTAAGGTAATATTTATCCGGTTATTATTGCTTGTACATTGCTGTATTTCATCTCAAGGTTATCTCATCTAACCGAGCTCATACGTAGCAGTTCCGCAGGGACTTTAATGAGCATTTAACTGTACATAGCTTCAAGGTTATGTTTATAAACATATACATGTTTAGTAGTACAACTGTTTGTGCAATGCTTAAGTTTTTAAGAGCATTATTTTTGTCATATTCTTCAAGGTCGATACTTCGCCTCGACTGATATTGTTCATATCGTAGCACAGACTACATACATTCACTCAATGTTTACATATTGTTTATTTATGAGCTTCCAGTTAATTTCAGGTAAAATAACTTGTTGCTGTCCACGACTCGTGAAACGCCCTATATCCGACACGACTCGTGAAACACACCATAGCCAGGCTTTCCAACGTCGAGTTACCTAACGATGACCAAGACCGATGATACCTCCTTTTTATATTTATATTTATATTTATATAACATGGATGGATAGATTATTCACACTCGGTAGAAACGGAAAGAGATTATTCATTAGGCAAAACTAATACATACAGAGAGTCCGGATATTCGACCGACAACGCTTGACAGATGATAGCCCTTGCAAATTGATGAAAAATGATATAGGAACATATACCCCTTAGGTGCTTAATTTTCGAGATACAGGGTGTTAAAGTCCAAAAATAAATACGATTTTTTTGAAATAATTCGCAAACTGAAAAAAATATTTGTTCAAAATTGGTAAGTGACCTCCTCTGTAAAGGCCTTAAATTTTGACCACTAACACGCTTTTGACTCTTTATCCAGTGGCGTGCTACAGGGGGAGGCGTTATTTTAACTGCCTGTAATTGTTACGCCACTGAGTTAATGACGATTCTTTGCTATGTTTTTAATTCCTTGTTTATTGTTCTTCAAAAAAGACATAAGGTTTAACTATGCTAAAAGCAGCAGTTTATGAGTTATTTGTCCTCCAGTAAAAGCTTGTTCCGGCTTTTATTAATTATTACCTACCATGTATATTTTCTAACAAGCGTATTTATGGCGTATTTGTTATGTGTTACATACACAAGTATTGTCAGTGTCATCTTAACAGCAAATACGCCATAAATCCGCTTGTTAGAAAATATACATGGTAGGTAATAATTAATAAAAACCGGGACAAGTTTTTACTGGAGGACAAATAACTCGAAAACTGTTGCTTTTAGCATAGTTAAACCTTATGTCGTTTTTGAAGAACAATAAACAAGGAATTAAAAACATAGAAAAGAATCGTCATTAACCCAGTGGCATAACAATTACAGATAGTTAAAATAACGCCTCCCCCTGTAGCACGCCACTGGATAAAGAGTCAAAAGCGTGTTAGTGGTTCAAATTTGAGGCCTTTACAGAGGAGGTCACTTACCAATTTTGAAACAAATATTTTTTTCAGTTTGCGTATTATTGCAAAAAAATCGTATTTATTTTTGGACTTTAACACCCTGTATCTCGAAAATTAGGCACCTAAGGGGTATATGTTCCTACATCATTTTTCATCAATTTGCAAGGGCTATCGTCTGTCAAGCGTTGTCGGTCGAATATCCGGACACCCTGTATAAGACGCTCTATTTTGTGATTCCTATTTTTGATTGTTTATTATTTGGCAGTTATTATTGCAATATATATTCGTTGTGTTGAATCTCAGTGTTTGTCTATAAAATCGGTGAATAGCCGACATTATTAAAATATTCATATATTGCTAAAGCTTTTTGTTTTATTTACAAAATGACTTTAGAACTAGCCCCTGTGGTAAATTATAGTGCCTACATGCACATCTCTGTTTGTTTAGAAAATCGACCAAGATCGAATCTGAAAAAACAGGACTATTACTGAACGAACAATTGGTTTTTGGGTTTTCCCCACTATTAAATTTATACCCTCTTAGGCCCACCTGAAGACCATAAACTTTTTTGTGAGACGTGTATCCTAATGTAATAGGTATAGTCCTGTTATTATTATAAACACTTTAAAGCAAACTTTTGAAGAACACACAGTGTGTCGAAACATATGTCAAGTTCAAGTCAATATAAGTAGAAATAAAAACAATTTGTTTCATTATACTATTAATTATAATGAATTTCCTTCAAGTAACGGCTAATTCAGTGTTATTTACTCGTTATATAAACTTTAAAATTCGACTGGTTTTAATATTGTCTTGTAGCGAATAATACGTAAAGTTTTTTACATCGCAAAAAGAATATACAAACATATTTAGCTGAAGACACAAATACCGCATTAGCCTTATTATCAAGAAAAAAGAATAAATATCTCTCGCCCGAAAACGGATCCACTGTGTTCACAGTGGTTAGGCAGAAGAGTTGCTCAATTATTTGGAGTCGCTTAGTTTAGAGGTTGAATAATACAGTTTAGTGCGGACGCGGACCACAGAATAGTCAAGATTGTGATATGGACAATACACCTGGTGATAACAATGAAGAATATGGCATTCGTTCTTTGGGAAAAAGAGTGTTAAAACAAGGCATGGAAATAGATGTCGTAAATGCTATTGCTGAAAAATCAGAAGTTTATCTCGAAAATGAGGTTGGTGAAAAGTCAGAAGTTACCTTGGAAGATTATGAGCTAGTAAATAAAGTTCCTAATGTTAGTGCTTCGACTTCTAAAAAAAGAAATGTATGACATGCCACTTGCTAAGAGGTTCATTGACAATGTTAAGCTTCGTCAAATTAGACTTACTAATGAAAATCGACATACCAAAAAGCAACGAATTTGCAAAAGAAATATTGGCCAATAAAGTTGGAAAAATTAAAATTGGCAAAAGCTCTGCATATACCATTGCACAAAAAATGGTCGATGAGCAGTTGAATTCGATAAATTGTTTTTTTTTTTTTCGGAAAACTTCATTGAGTTTGTTAGCGCTGAAACAAAAAACTATGTCATGTTCAAAGAAAAACACAATTTCTCTGTTTCTATTGATGAGTTGTGTGTTTATTTTGGAATTTCAATTCTATCTGTTTACGTCAAAGTCCCCAACAGAAGATTCTGCTGGGAATCAAGGAGTGATACATTTAACTCATTAGTTAGTAACAGCATCCACCCACCGTTAGGTTACCCAGTATATCAAAAATAAAATGATGGCAGTATTAGTGATCAAGAACATCATGTTGTAAGGTTTAGAAGTGTGGTAGCTAAATGAAAAATCAGAAAAAAGTGTAATCGAAATGGCCAGATTATCCTGCTTTGATATAAAAAATGAATCAGGAAAAAAATACTTCTTGTGAGTAGAGAAGTCATATTTGGTTTACAGCATATGTTCACTAAAATAATTGTTCATTACTCAATTGAATAAAACTAAACCTGTATGGAGGCGTGCAGTCGCGCCGCTCCTGAAGTTGTCATTCCCACCACTTTTTGACTTGCCATAAGCTGAGTATCATAAATTTGTTGTATCTCTTTGAATCGGGGGTATGCTTCACGAAACTCGGTGCTATACTTTTCAATTCTTCGTCTAGAAAAGTAAAAGCTTTTAATACTTAAAAGATAAAGCACCTCAAAATGGAGATTAGATTGAACTTAAATACATTTTTTCTACGACTGGGTTTAAAATTATTAAATACGCATTAATAACTAATCGTGAAACGTATACTTTTCCACGCCGTGTGAAAACGCTCTAGTTCTTCGGGTCTAAAAATATTCATCGGGCAATTTGGATATTCTTTCAGCAAACTCATATAACAAATCTTCATTTAAAAACCGTATTATATATTTTCACAACGATATTAAAACTCACTTAAAAACAAAGTCAGACGTACTATGAGTGAACTGACTTAGTGACGTACAAAAACGATTAACATAGGTATACTCATCGATTATAGGTCAAAACAACCCTATTAGAAACTTACGACAATATTTGCAAAAACTAAGGAAGTCAGAGCTTTTGTCTCTCTGCCTATGTAAATTTTGCTTACCTTATACAAACCGAGTACTGATCTAACCAATAGTAATACAATTGCCACCTATTTTCGAAAGGCATATTAAATGGATTTTCTAAGTCGACATTAGCTGGCCTCCTTCTATTTCGTTGATCACCATACAGTTCGAGCTGAGCCTGAAACATTCATTTTGAAAAGAAATTGTTGAATGTAGATTAAATAAAGCAATAGCCTAATTTTTTGACGTGACGTTTCATCTTCTAATTTAGATTTTGTTAAACAATCGAAACGAAATTCAAATTTTAACAGTTGCACCTACCAGCAACGTGTAACTTCATTATTTGGGGCTGGGAAATATTATTTAAAACTAACTACAAGTCTGTTAAATATTGTCACATTGTAATTTTTTTTAAAAACTGACCCTAGTTTCCTTCAAATAATACATAGTACATCGGGGAAATGTGTGTATTAATAGCGCTCATACGCCCGTGTTCATTACCGAGCTAGCCATACACCAGCATTCTTTCCTATGGGAATGTCGAATCTCGTGGGAAAGAACGCTAGTTAGTGGGTAATAAGATGATACATGCGGATTTTCATATTTCTTGTCACGGTGTACCATCGTCCAAGCCCGACAAGACAAGTGTACTCTGATGTGACACGTTCGTGTCAAGAGAGTCAGAGCACGTGGTTAATAGTATATTATTTTATATGGAGGAAAAGTGATACTTTTCATGGCGCGCTCGTGTTTAACAGCCGAACCGAGTGAGGCTGGTAATAGAGAGCAAGCCATGAGAAGTAACTTTTCCTCCAAATAAAATATGCTGTTTTTGTAATGAACGCCGATTTACCCTAATCCTTTACTTACTGTATTTTTCGGCCGTTTCGTCAATCTTTGTTCATTAGCTGTAAACGGATTCGCAGTACCAGTGTGTTGACACCCTAATTTCGACGTAAAATAATTTCCTGTACATATGGGCAACCACCCATATTCCGCTACCTAGTTGAAAACCACTTTATGCCTCTTACCAGCACTTACTTTCTATTCTCAAGTATATTAAATATAATTAAATAAATATAAGCCACATCAATGATGATTTGAAATTGATAAAATAAGTGAAAGGGAGCTTTTTTATAGTGGCTAAATTTATTCGCTTAAATTTTTAATATGACCTCGTATCTACAGCGTCAGACAATCAGAACTGACACAATAAATGAAAATGCCACTGGTATTATTAATTAGACACTGCGAATTTGTTCAGTGTAGCAACTTTCCTAAAAGATTGTATTTTCTAGCCAGTCAAAAATATGGAATAATAAAATAATTTCGGCCAGCGATATTCTTGTCTGCAGTGAATTAATTAAATAAAATGCGAAGTATTATAACATTAATTATTTAATGGGCTACTCTTGAAATTATCGAATACTACATTAAACGTTTCCCAATATACAGGCACTCTGCCTCATCATTTAAATTTGCCGAAACAATCCTGAAATTCTTGCCAACAGGCAACGCTACATGTTTTCGAATATACAGTAATTTTTTTATGCTTTAAGAATTACATTTATAGTCTAACTCGAGTACTGAAATGTTTTACTGAAACTCATGAATTTCTTGCACAAAGTCAACAATAATGATTTTCAAATATACTAACAATTTTTATGCTTTAAGATTAGATTTACTGTCTAACTCGAATACTGAAATGTGATACTGAATTATTCATGAATTTCTTGCAAACAGTCACCGATAAATGTTTTCAAATATACTAACAATTTTTATAACTAAACTTACAGTCTATCTCTAACGTGAACTCGGAACCTGTCACCGTTGCTCCCTTTTCTTGGATTTGAACATCTTAACTCTCGATGAATGACGATGGTTCACCCCGTTACTTTTCTTACTTTTCGAATCGTTGACATGAATTCAATTATTTATTTCGTTATTTCCACGAGCCCTTAAACTGAAAGGCACTACTCTCGGTTTGGTCACAACTAAGACCTTATTATCGATGACAAAATTATTAATTTAACTTTTAAACTTTTTAAATGAAATTCAGCATAGCGGCTCGCTACATCTGATATTTCTTATAACACTTTGAATTTGGCCGTAGTGACCCACTGCAACTGGACTGGAGAATAAGACTTATTTTTCTTCGATATAATCATGCTTTTATAGCAAAACTTTTTTACGCGTTTTGTCCCCCAGAAAAATCCAGAATCTCCGGCCACCTACGAAACGCGTGATATTTCGCAACTTTCGAGGCGTGTCTTTCTCCCCGAAATACCT
>JAEQML010052838.1:0-41525 GCA_016904865.1 Pissodes strobi
CGTGGTTTCTTAGAGAAGTTTTCCGATTTGTTTTATATGAACATTTTAAACAATGAAACCACTGGATTTTATCACGAGGCTTATGAACTATGATATGAGACTGTAAATCATGTTTGCGAATTGTTTTATAGGGACACTCTGAACAATTATGCCAAATTCTTGCGTCTTCGTCTCGCTGAACAATAGTTATATGTGTCTTCACGTGTCTTCCTAGATGGCATTTCCGATTTGTTTTATATGAACAATTTAAACAATAAAACCACTCGACTTGATTAGCAGGTTTATGTATTATGGAATGTCGTAGTAAAGTACTTTTGTAGATTGTTTTAAAGGGACATTCTGGACATTTATGCCATACACTTGAATCTTCGCCGTGTTGATCAATAGTTATATGTGTCTTCATATGGTATTTTAGAGAAGAGTTCCGATTTGTTTTATATGAACATTTTAAACAATGAAAACGTTTATGCAATATAGAATGTCGTAGTAAAGTACTTTTGTGGATGGTTTTAAAGGAACACTCTGGACATTTATGCCAAACTCCTGCGTCTTCACCATGTCGATTAGCAGTTATATGTGTCTTCATGTGCTTTCTTAGATTAGTTTTCCATTTTGTTTCATATGAACATTTTAAACAATGAAACCACTGGGTTTGATCAGCAGACTTATGAATTACAGCATGCAATTTTAAATTTTTTTTGTAGATTGTTTTAAAGGCACACTCTGGACATGGATGCCAAACTTTTGTATCCTCGTCTTGGTGACTAATCTGGTATCTCTTGATGTGATCCGTCAATATTTCATTTCTTGGAGCTTTCTTAGAATGCTTCAAAGACTTGACTGAATGTTGTTTGACATCGCCTATTCGTTGCTTAGGTTTATGGGCAAGTTCGTAGTTTATTAACCTGAAAAAAGGTATACACATGTAGGAGACATATGAGATGCATCTTTAAAACATTAATATTTCCCAAGTAGCACCATAAAAATATTTGAAACCACTCGGGTTGCATTTGCAATTGATGTAAAAAAAACAAGTACAATTTTTAAATACTTCTTAATCTACTTCCATGCATTCAATCATTCACTCACAAAAAACTAAATACAAAAGGGTGCTTAATTAAAATGGGTATTAAAAAGTCTGGATTTGTTACTTTAAAAATGGGACTTTGTCTTTAAATTTCAAATTTTCCTTTCACTCTACAAAATACCTTGATTTTCTCGTTTCTCCACTATTGTCGGAATCAGGGGTAGCCTTTTAAACTTCACAGACTGGATTCATGTAGCTGGGATTTGATAGATTTTCTCTACTGCAAATTTGCCGACGCCATTTTACAGTGTTTCTTCAACTCAGGTATGCCGAGATGCTACGTCGTTTCTGGCCAAAAAGCCTAAACGAGGTTTTTGTCCAACGTGGACAAAACTGACAGAGGTACACTAAATATTCTCTAATATTTGTGCATACAATCGGAGAATTTGTCTAAAAGGATGGGACCATTTGGCGCGAAAAGGAGAACGAAAATTTTCGCTCCTGCTTGAGTGAACGTTAAACTTGCACTAAAATATGATCTTTCTTACGATCTCGGGAGGGACAATAACGCGGGAAAGTTACGCGTCGGTTTTCTTTGAGAGGGGGAAAACATCTTCTTTCTTTCTTCGACACACTGCTGTTTACTGGCGGAGACACGAATATATCAAATTGAAAATGCTTGAATTGAACCCAATTGAAATGGCAAAACGACATTTAGCTGTATAGGATGGAATCGCCGATCCAGGTTTGGACTAAGGGGTATTGAAGAACTGACATATGTTAATTTAAATGCACAAATTGGGTTGTACCCGGGGTGAAATAAATCTATTTTGAGTTTAATTACGGTTCATTCATACTACATACATACAGGGTGTTATCAACAAACTATACGGTGAAAAAATCAAGAGGAGAATAAAGTGGGATAATTATATACCGGGTGTTTAATTTAAAAAAATACAAGTTTGGTTCGCCACGACTCTTTCGGATCACCCTGTAGTATGGCTATATTTTTAAAATACAATGTATTTGACAATCAACAACATGCAAAATAGTTATTTATGCAACAAGTGTGTAAAGTGACCCTATTTAATGAATGGGAATATTGTCAATCCCATGAATAAAAAAGGGTACTTACACATGAGTAGCATAAAAAAATTTTTGTACTACCAAAAATATATGAAAAAAACAAAAATATTATTAAATTACTTACGCACTAGTGCGTAAAGTAAATTATTTTACGCACTAGTTTGTAAAATATATTATTTTACGCAATGCCCTAAATGTCAAAAAAAGTCAGATTTACTTTACGCACTGCGCATTAAAAAGGTCTATTTTACGAATCTTAGAGAGTGCGTAAAGTGAGTATTTTACGCACGGTAGTAGAATTTTTTTTTCGAAATTCCTCACCGTTTACTCACAATCGTCCACCACATCTTGGTTGCACCACCCTGTATATTAAGTATACCAAAAAAAAGAAACGACTGTTTCGTTTGCCTTTTGTTAACTAGATTTTACTTCTATCAAAATAAAATACTTTTTGTGTCATATTTTTAATAAGGTTTTTAATAAAAAAAATATTTAATTCATTCATAAATAATACAATATCAAAAAAAATACAGAAAATTACTTGAAAAAATCAGGATAAATTTATTAAAAAATACATATAGTATTGTGTAATTTTACATTAAAATCGAAATAATGCAATAAAAATGCAGTAAAAATACATATAATTTTTAAACTTCTTTGTTACTTACCTGAAATATTTTGTAAATTTATTCTAATGATAAAGTAAAAATACATATGGTACTTTTCTGACGTTTAGTCACAATTTTACGTAAAGGCTTAATTACCTTTACATATAAACTTGCGTCATATTCCGGTTTATCTTCCGTCAATATACCAGAATTTTCATGTGTAATTTTACGACAAAGTATGTAATTTTTCGGCAAGTTTATGTAGAAATACAATTGATGTTGTAATATTACGTTAAATTACGGTTGTAACATAATTAAACCGTGATTTAACGTAAAATCACGAACTATTTTTAACAGTGTATGGTATGAATATTATATTGTACCGGATTTAGTACAGTTCCTATAAATCTATTTCATTCTTTTTTCCCACAGCATGATAACTATGGTTCACTTTTTTTTTATCAATGTAGTACAAAATTTTATTGTACTAAACTTGGTATAATTTATGAAATCCATCTTACATCTTTTTCTTCCGTATAATAACATCTTTTCAATGTAGTACAAATATTACATTGTATTAGACTTAGTATAATTCATAAAATTGATTTTACAGCTTTCTCTTCCGTATGATAACACTTTTTGTCAATGTAGTACAAATATTCTATTGTACTAAACTTAGTACATTTCATAACAATGAATTTTATAAATTTTTCTTCATCAAGATAACGTAAAATGTACACTGTACCAGATTTTTGTACAATTTATTTAATTACATTACATTTATTCACCTTTTTTTTTAGTATTGTCGCTGTCAATTACTGTATTTAACGATTTTGTACAATTGTGCTGACCGCGGTCTAAATTCTTAATTTCCTTCATTCTCTCTTTTTAAATATATTATCATATTATATTTAATTGATTATTTCAAGCGCCATTGCTTGCTAGTGCTGATAAGGTTAACTCCATTCTGCTTTCTAAACTATCAAGCTGTGATGTTTCTGGATCGTTCTTATCTTGGTTTAAGTCATATCTCTGTGGCAGAAAGCAACAGGTCAGAATCGATGGACACCTATCAAAACCCTTTCTTACAACATCTAGTGTTCCTTAAGGGTCTCATTTGGGACTGTTAAAGCTTCTGCAACCAAACCAATAGCTCATAATGAAATAACATATTAATTAGACATAAGTCACAGGTTAAGTACTCCATAAAATTAAAAGTACAATTGGCAACGTCGCTTATGCGACAAAGGCCCAAATTAATAATCTGGGACAAAGGGTTGTTTGTAAGTTAAAAAGCTAATAAAGTTAGTTCGCTAGTAGATTGCATAGCAACAGGTGTTTTTTATTTCACGGCGACGACGCGACAGAGTTCTAGGGAGTCATGGAGGACTCCCGCCATTTTAAATATAAAAACGCTATTTAATCATTAACATAGTTGGTCCTTCGAGCCGGATATCGAATTGAGCTAGCGAGTTGACCGTGAAATAGAAGAGATCGAGCCGAAAAGTGCCGGGTCGAAAAATGATAGCATGTGCTAAGAATTTTAGTAGTAAAAATTAGCGTCCATTGGGATGCAATTTTGTTTTAAAAAGTAGACTTGAATCGGACCGGTTAGTAGTGAAAATTCAGCATCCACCGGGATTTAATCTGCGGATTATATTCGGAGCTGAAGTTATATAGTAGCAAAATCAGTGTCCACTGGAATTCAGTCTAGAAAAGAAAGAAGGTGAAAGGATCAAAGGACAAGCAGAGGTTCTAGTTAGAGAGCATCGGAAAGCAGAGGAGTCAGCTGTTCCACTGGGTGCCCAATCAAAGTATCTGCAAGAGGGGTTGGACTAATGTAAGTACGTTTTATTGTAAATTGTAAATGTCCTTATTGATTAGGAACAAAATGGCTGAATTAAACGAATTAAAAATAAAAAGAGGTGTACTCAAGGGGAGATTAACACGTTTGAAAAATCATTTTGAGGCATTAGATTTGCCAAATTGTACAGAGAGGGATTTTAGTTTATTGAATCTAAAATTAGAGAAGTTTGAGCCTGTGTGGGAAGAATTTTTAGAGATTCAAAATAACATAGAGATTATTACTATTAGCAATGACAGTAACAGTCAGGAGGCTGAGCTCGGAGAAAGAGGTCAGTTTGATGACGATTACTGTGCTTTAGTCACAGACATAAAAGAGGTTTTGAATAAATATCATTTCGATAACGACAATAATTTGGCCGACAGCGAGTCACGTCATTCAGGGGCGAGTTATAGGCGAAGTAGGGGGACGGGAAATGATATACATTCTATCGTAAAATTGCAGCCTATACAGAGTCCTAGTTTCGATGGACAGTATAGTAGTTGGTGAGATTTTAAAGAAGTTTTTACTGCTTTGGTGCATAAAAATAGCTCTCTTTCCGATTTACAGAAATTTTATTATTTAAAGACATCTTTAAAGAGCAATGTTATAGAGATTTTAAAAGCGATTGAGGTGACTGCTGAAAATTATAGCTTGGCTTGACAGTTGTTAATTGATCGATATGAAAACAAAAAATTAATAGTTCATAACCATATAAAGGCTATTTTTGAGTGTCCTAGGGTGACAAAAGAGTCGTATAAAGAGTTAAGATACTTGTATGATAATATAACGAAGCACCTTCGTTCTTTAAAAAATTTAGGTTTAGATACAAGTACATGGGATCCTATGATTATATATTTAATGTCCAATAAGTTTGATAGCACAACACAAAGGGATTGGGAGTCTTTTAAGTGTAAAGGCAATCTACCCGATCTTGCAGAATTAAATACATTCTTGCAAGACAAATGTGTAGTACTTGAAAAAATTTAAAATGGTAAACCAGATATAAAATTTAATAAGGGTCAATATAATCACGGGTATCAGAAAAAATATAATCAGGAAACGAATAGTTTTGTAAATACAGAGATTTCTCAAGAAATTACGGTAAAGAAGTGTTTTTGGTGTAAACAGGAAGGTCACACAATAAATGAGTGTTTTTCGTTTAAGAGACTAGAGTATCAAGAAAGAATAAATAGTGTAAAGGGCCTAAAATTATGTTTTAACTGTTTAAAACCAAATCACCCTTCTTGGAAGTGTAAAATGCAAAAATGTTCTAAGTGTCAACGGGCGCATAACATCTTGTTGCATTTAGAAAATAATTTAAATCAAGGTCAAGAGCAAAAAAATAATCCAGATCCCGGTAACAATAGTGCGCTTGTTAATAAGAACGGTAGAGTGGAGCAGCCGGAGAGAGAAGGGGGTCAAAGCAGCACCGCCGCGGCAGTCGTAAGTTCGCGCGTAGGAAACTTTCCGTTGAGCGGCATCGGCAGCCAGAAGGGAGAGAATCGAGCAGAAAGCAACGTTGCCACTTCGGTAGGGGAATCATTAGTTTTATTGTCAACTGCACAGGTTCAAATAAAAAGCGGCAATAGAGTGGTAACTTGTAGGGCATTACTGGATAGCGGTAGTCAAAGTAATTTTATTTCAGAGAATATGTGTAAGAAATTAGAACTTGAACCTGCTAAGATAAACCATGTAGTCAAGGGAGTGGGTCAAATATTGTCTAACATTGATAAACAAGTTGAGATTGTAATGATGTCTCATGTTTCAGATTTTAGGATTAATTTAAAACGTTTGGTTTTACCAAAAATTAAGGATACACTTCCTGTGATTAGTTTTAATAAAGACATCTTGAACTTGCCCGAAAACGTGAAGTTAGCCGATCCGAATTTTAATAGTCGTGCGGATATTGATATGTTATTAGGATCGCATGTTTTTTGGGCAGTGTTGTGTTCGGAAAGGAAGCTGTTAGGAGAAAATATGCCTGTTTTGCAAGATAGTCTATTAGGTTGGGTACTGGCCGGAAATTTGTCAGGAAATAATTTGCATAATAATAGTTTGAAAGTTTCTGTTAATAATTTGGTTGTGGATGGAAATTCTCTTGGAAATAGGATTATGCAGTTTTGGGAAATTGAGGAGATAGATAGGGAAAAACCAGCTTTCTCAGAGTCTGAAAAATATTGTGAAGAATATTTTGAAAGAACGACAAGGCGCAATGACAGTGGTAGGTTTATTGTTAGAATACCTTTTAAAAATAATTTAAATCAGTTAGGTGAATCCAGAAAAATTGCCTTGAATAGGTTAGAAGGTCTAGAAAGGCGATTGTCAAAAAATCCTAACTTGAAATCGGAATATACAAATTTTATGTTAGAATATCAACAGTTGGGTCATATGAAACAAATTAGTGAGAGTGAAAAGGTAAGAAATAGTGCTTTCTATATGCCACATCACGCTGTGATCAAAGAGGAAAGTAGTACTACAAAATGTAGGGTAGTTTTTAATGCAAGTGAGAAAACAACATCTGGGTTATCCTTGAATGATGTGCAATTTACTGGACCTACATTACAGCAAAGCATTTTTTCTACCTTAACTAGATTTAGGAAGCATCGGTATGTGATGTGTGCAGACGTGTCGAAAATGTATCGGCAGATTTTGGTGTCTGAAGATGAAAGACAGTTTCAGAGAATTTTCTGGCGTTCGGAGCCTTCTGATAGTTTGGAGTGTTTCGAATTACAGACAGTTTCTTTCGGTACGGCTTCTGCTCCCTATTTAGCCGTCAGATGTCTGGTTGAGTTAGCTAAAACCAATGAGAGTAAGTTTCCTATGGCTAGTAAAATTATAAAGACAGATTTTTATATGGACGACTTATTGACAGGTTCCGACAGTGAACAAGAGATATTAAAGGTTCAAGGTGAAATTTCGGATATATTGCTAAGTGCTGGATTCCAGCTAAGGAAGTGGTTATGTAATGAACCTAGTATTTTGGAAAAATTTAGTATTAATAAACAAATAGAAATAAGCATTTTGAATATAGGAGATCATCAGCATAATAAAACGTTAGGAATTTTTTGGAATTCAAAGCAAGATGTAATTCAGTATTTTATTAAAGAATTTGCAATTCCAGAAAAATTAACAAAACGAACGATTTTATCCATTACGTGTCAAATATTTGACCCTTTAGGGTTGTTAAGTCCCATAATTATAGTAGCGAAATTGATTTTGCAGGAACTGTGGAGGCAGAAGTTAGAGTGGGATGATGAAAATTTACCCGATAATTTAAAGAATGAATGGATCACATTTTTGAATGAATTGCCGTTTATCAATAAGTTTCAGATATCTAGACAAGTTCTGTTTGCTGAATGTGCGAGGTTAGAACTCCATGGGTTTTCTGATTCTTCGGAAAGGGCATACGGCGCGGTTTTGTATGTGAGATGTGTAATGGCGAATGGTTCCATCAAATCTAACTTGTTAGTGTCTAAAAGCCGTGTGGCTCCTTTAAAGAATATAAATTTGCTCCGCTTAGAGCTCTGTGGAGCAGTACTTTTGGCAAATTTAGCGGATAGAACAATCCAGGCTTTGGAAATAAATTTCGATGGGTACTATTATTGGACTGATTCATCTGTTACCTTAGCATGGATAAGAGGAGAATCGAATCGTTGGAAAACCTTCGTGGCGAACAGGGTGAGTGAAATCCAGAGTTTGACGGATGTGAATGATTGGCATCATGTCAGGTCTAAGGAAAACCCAGCAGATTTATTGTCACGAGGTGTTACGCCGAGGAGTCTTTTTGAAAATAAGTTCTGGTTTCATGGACCAGACTGGTTTGAGTTGGACAATTCTGAGTGGAACATAAGTGAGAGAACTATTGATTTGGAGATACCTGAGCAGAGAGCTGAACCGAGTTTATGCGTGAATGTTGTTATAACGGATTCAGGTAATTGGTTAGAAACCTTGTTGAAGAGGTTCTCCTGCTTAAATAAAATTGTAAGAATTTTGAGCTACGTTTTAAGATTTGTAAAAAATGTTAGACTCAAAGGTTTAGAAAGAAACCTTGGAGTATTGATACCTAGTGAGATTGCAACTTCTACCAATGTTTTAGTTAAATTTGCTCAGATTCAGTGTTTTCCGCAAGAATATAGGGATCTTCTACATAAAAGGGAACTTAAATCAAATAGTAATATATTATCCTTGAATCCTTTTATTCAAGATGGGTTGATAAGAGTAGGAGGTAGGATTGAAAGGGCTAGTATTTCTTTTGACAGGAAGCATCCTATTCTGTTGCCGAAAGCACATATTTTGACAGATTTGATTTTAAGAAGTAAGCATGTGGAATTAATGCATTGTGGGACTCAGCTGTTGTTGAGTTCAATACGCCAGAAATATTGGCCAGTCTCCGGTCGCAATACTTGCAAGAAAATAATAAAACAGTGCGTCACTTGTTTTAAGGTTAAACCAACCAATGTTGGACTCTACCTAATGGGTGACCTTCCTGAAGTCAGAGTAAATGAAAACTTTACCTTTGTAAATGTGGGAACTGATTATGGGGGGCCATTTTACATTAAGGACCGTAAAACTAGAGGCGCTAAAATTTTAAAGGCCTATATTTGTCTTTTTATATGTATGTGTACCAAGGCTGTTCACATCGAATTAGTGTCAGAACTGACTACCGAATGTTTTCTTGCAGCCTTGAAAAGGTTTATAAATAGGCGTGGTAAACCTTTAAATATTTATTCAGATAATGGGTCAAATTATGTCGGTGCGAATAATGAACTAATTAAAATATATGATTTTTTACAGAAAAATTCAAATCATATTTCTGAGAAATTGGTCACAGATTTAATTACATGGCATTTCATTCCTGCACGGTCACCAAACTTCGGGGGTATTTGGGAGGCAGGGATTAAGAGTATTAAACATCATTTAAAGAGGGTCGTGGGCGTTAATTCTTACACCTTTGAAGAGTTTACAACCATATTGGTCCAAATCGAGGGCATATTGAATTCGAGGCCTCTTTGCCCTATGTACAATGATCCAGGCGATCTAACCGCGTTAACCCCTGCCCATTTCTTGATTGGGCGAACTTTTACGGCTCTACCCGACATCAGTTTGACAGATATACCGGAAAATAGACTTAATAAATGGCAACGTACACAGTCCGCTACACAGCACGTTTGGAAGAGATGGAGAAATGAGTACTTGTGTGAACTCCAGCATAGAGTTAAGTGGAAATGCAAATCCAAAGACTTATTAAAGGAAGGAGCTTTAGTGTTAGTTAAGAGTGATAACGGTCCCGTACTTGACTGGAACCTAGGTCGCATAGTGCGTTTATATCCAGGAAATGATCATGTTTGTAGAGTGGTAGATGTAAAGGTTCGCAATGCGGTAATTCGGAGATCTGTAAATAATATATGTGCTTTACCTATAGAATAACTGTAACCATGAATCTGTTTATCCTCAACATGTCTTTTGATCTTAAATATTACAAGTTTTTGAATTAGGATTAGGATTAATGTAGAAAATAGTATGGATGGTAGCGCTTTGTATTACTATTTTTAGGAAATTTTTAGCAAGATTGAAAGTGCAGCCTTTCAAGGCGGGGAGTATGTTAAAGCTTCTGCAACCAAACCAATAGCTCATAATGAAATAACATGTTAATTAGACATAAGTCACAGGTTAAGTACTCCATAAAATTAAAAGTACAATTGGCAACGTCGCTTATGCGACAAAGGCCCAGATTAATAATCTGGGACAAAGGGTTGTTTGTAAGTTAAAAAGCTAATAAAGTTAGTTCGCTAGTAGATTGCATAGCAACAGGTGTTTTTTATTTCACGGCGACGACGCGACAGAGTTCTAGGGAGTCATGGAGGACTCCCGCCATTTTAAATATAAAAACGCTATTTAATCATTAACAGGAACCCCTTCTATTTAGTTTGTTTATCAATGACCTTGGCTCACTGCTGTCCCCCGAATTCTTGCTATACGCAGATGATATGGAGGTTTTTTCCAGGGTAGCTCCATCACAAGATATAATTTGCTTTAAAGTGACCTTAACCACATTCATGACTGGTGCGAAAAAAATGACATGAGATTGAATGTTGAGAAGTGTCATTTTATCAGGTTTAGTAGGCTCAGAAGTAAAATAAATTTCTTAAATTATTGTATTAATCAGACAGTTCTTAAAGAAGTAAAGGTCATTAAGGACCCTGGCGTATATTTAGATACCAAACTAACTTTTAAAGATCACTTTGAAATAACAATCAGCAGGGCAAATAAAATGATGGGATTTATAAAAAGAGCAAGTCGGAATTTCAAAAATTTAGATGCTATTAAGATGCTTTATACTTCATTTGTAAGATCTGTACTTGAATTCTCTAATATAATTTGGTCGCCATACTATCTCAAATTTATTAAGCATGTCTGATACGAACTCTTTTCGAGTGGGATACATCTAGATGGTGACCAAGTTATGGCTTACCTAAATCTTCCTTTTCTGGCCCATAGAAGAGAATACTACAATGTTTGCTTTGCCTTCAAAATATTTAATAATCTGGTAAAAAGTTCACAATGTTTTTAGTTCCTAACCATTGAACTCGTAGTAAATCTCTTCTGCATGTACCCCTTTGTAGAAGATGGCATTTGCTTTACAATCCACTCAATAGAATTTCAACTCGTGTCAATAGGTATTATAATAAATTAGATTTTTTTGATACCTCAATATTGAAAAGTTCAAACGAATAATTTTAGAATAGTTGTATAGTTAATTATGTAAACTTGTAAATGTGGTTACGTAAATAAATAAGTACAAAGGAGCCTGCGATTACGTTTCACAGGTGAGTAACATTTCCTATTGTCCATTAACAATAACAACTCGCTCAAAATGAATATAACAATGATAAATTTCTTACTTGGATTCGGGCACGTCCTCTTCATCTTCACTTTTAATATCAACTTCCTCTTGACTTATAAAGTCCCCTTGAATCAAATAGTCATCTTCACATTTTTGCACATTGTACTCTCTAAAAAATAAATAATACGCTGTTGTAAAATGGTTACAAGAAAGGACAAGGAAAAGAGCTCATTTAAATTGGGAGTACTGGACGAAAACAAGGATATAGTGATGGATGCAGACCTTTGGCCTGTTGGCACTCTGATAAACCATTTTAGGAACCTCCAGTGTTCTACTCTTCCCCAAAACCCACCCACAACAGGGCTTGTAAGATTATGCCAACTCAACACACAATCGATAAGAAATTAAGTGGGACAGCTGGAGGCTCTTCTTTGTGACAAAAGTACTGACATAGTCGGCCTGACTGAGCACTGGCTATCGGAAACAGACTTTCCATCCTTGAGGGTATTGTACTTCTGCCCAATCGCAGCCTCGCGCAGATGGTTTACTGTGGGGGACGGCTCCGCTATACTGCTGACTCCGGCGACTGAATGTAGTGAGATTGTTGACTGTTGAAAATACCATTGAGGTTTGTTCAGTTTATCTTAAATTAATAAAATTATTTGTAATAACAATAGACAGACAGACCCCATCGGGCTGCTTCAGTGTCTTTCTGGATGTAATTGACAATGCTATCAATAAGGTTGGGTATGAAAACCGGATAGCACTGGTGGGAGACTTTAATGTACTTTTTGGCACTGCAACTCGCGAGCGCATTGAATTGTGTGCCTTATTAAGAGTCGTATGGCTGTAACGTAATGTAAGTTTATTCCGCTCCACTAAATTCAGTTTTATTACCAGTGATTTTCGATGTTTGGTATATGAATGGCCAGTGGCATTTATCCGTGAATGGGTATATGTCGCACAACTAATTAGGTTTGTTCTAGCAGCGATTTCAAACGGTACAAAACCATCCGGAGTTTGCGCATAGTAATATACGCGTTCTAGCAAAACAAAACCAGAATTCCGACTGCCAGTCAGATGGTCTAGCAAACAGCAAAATCCAGTTTGCAAACTAGTTGAAACCGTCAAAACAACGAAATGTCAGTCACGGTAATTGTCACCTGAAATAAGCGTTCTGGCAGATGAAAATCTCAAACCGTTTGCAACCAAGTCTCGGACGAACATGCGCAGTTGGTCAATCCACTAAACTGGCTTCAAACCGTCCGAAATTTCATGCTAGAACAAACCTATTATTTAAGAAGAACAGGTACGCTGGTGTATACCTACAATTTGCGGATTCGTGTCGCTGTAGATTTCAATATTGAGGAAGTGACATCTATTCGGAAATGGGCTTATCTCATGTAGTGGGTAATTGGAAAGCGTAGTTCGCTATTTAATACTTACCATTTATGCATTTAATTTGAGACGGATTACTATATTTAGTGTATGTTGAGTATTTCCTCAGTTTGTCGTCGCGTATCCTATAGCGGTAGTCACATGATTTAAATTATCCAATGAGAACATCGAAAATCAGAATTTTTTGAACGTCTTATATTTTAAAAGGAACGTTGCCAGTTTGACTAGGAAAGTGCTAATTTTCTGATCATGAAATATTTTATTCATCTTGCATATATTTCACTAATCTCTTCATTTTTCAAATAAATAATAATTGTTTCTGATTCGCTGAATCATATTTTGCTAAAGCAAGAATTTAGCATTTTTATATTACACTTTCGAGTAACTTACAACTCCAATAATCTTAATTTTTTGTAGTGACCATTGGGTTAAAATACCGATTTGCTGGTGGATAATTGCGTATCTTATTAGTCAAATTCATGTAATTTGATAATGGTTTAATCCAAATTTACAGAGAACGAAATTATTTCATCGTTTAGCGGGCACGCATGTTATTTTACGTATTTTCATTTAAATTGAATAGTATTATTTGGGAGATTCTCCGAGTGGATTTTATATATTCCTGTAAAGGTAGTAAATTGAATCAAGAATATAATTATTAGCACTTGCCCTGTCGCGTTTCAACACTGATGTATCGCCGTTAATTTGAATTTATGAGATTTGGGGTCACAAGTGTGAATTTACCTGGTTTTTTTCCTTATCTTTTATGTAAATTCCTATCTCATAGGGAGATAGTGATTACCTTATCTTTGTCTCTAATTAATTGAGTTGAATTAGTTTTAGCTGTTTGTTGATCTGCAATCGCGGGCGTTTGCATCGTCTTTCCCAATCAAAACATACCCCCCAAAAAAAAACAACCAGTCATACAACAAACTGGTTCAATGAGTACCTAATATCTCAACGTGAAACTTTACATTTTCTTAACGAACTCTATACGCAAGATCCTTCAAATGAACTCAAAGCTTTGGATAAGACAAACAAGATGCAATATAAAACCTCTATTAGGGCTGCAAAGAGAGCGGCAAACGATAATTTCATTTCTAACTCCCCAATCCAACAAAATCGATGTGGCAGATCTTAAATCAATATAGAGGCATTTCAGGGATGGGTGGTGTTGAGAAAGACATCATGGCTGATCAGTTTAATGACTGTTTTGTGAGTGGCGATAGATCTTCAAAATCAAATAGGGCTGTCTGCTATGGACCGTCTGCAAATGTCCCCTTATTCCTCCATGACACCTTTTCAATGACCGAAGTAACTTTTAACGAAGTCAGGGATATGTTAGATACTTATCTCAGTGAAAACATAGCCTTACCAGTAACCCTAAAATATATGTAAGAAACGGAGTCGGCTATGTCTGGATTGATTGACAGTCTTGTCGGCGTCATGTCAACGGTTGTTTCAAGCAATTTTTAGTTCCTAAGAATTTTGTAAGTTTCGACATAATATACGATAATGGCAATCAAGAAGTGGTAGTCATTTCATTCCTAAAGGTAAATACATAACATGATATATTGGACCAACTTAAAAATAACAAAATACGGGATCCCTTCGGTTTCAATGTTGAATTGATAAAAAGCATCTTATAAATCAATGTATCTGAGAAAATGTTTTTCCAACAGTTTTAAAGAGAGCAATAGTTGTCCCCATATACAAGAAGGGTGACGTTCAGGATACCTCAAATTATAGACCCATTTCACTCCTGCCAGTATTTTCAGAAATGTATGGCGCTAAGGATTTCAAACTTTTTTGAATCAAATGGACTGTTCTCGTCTCGTCAGTTCGGTTTTCGTAGTGGTCTCGGTACTTCCTTGGGTATCCTGGACCTGGCTTCTCGGGTCTATGAGTCATTTGAAGAGGGCAAATATATGTCCAGTAGTTTTTGTGACCTGAGTAAAGATTGTGTTCCGCACGGAATTCTGCTAAACAAATTAGAGCGTTACAATTTTAACCGTACCAGTATTGATATTTCTGACCGGTATCAGAGGGTGCAGGCTGCTGGTGTGGAGTCGACGATGAGCTGTGGAGTTCCTCAGGGTTCGGTTCTTGGACCTCTATTGTTTATCATCTACATCAATGACTTGCCTCTGAGTGATCCGGAAGCTCACTTCATCCTCTTTGCTGATGATACCACAGTTTCCTGTTGTGAAAAGGATTTGGGTACGGCACTGCGGGTTTCGTGTGAAGCAATGGTTTGCGGCAAACTGACTTTTCCTTAATGCTTCAAAGACACAATCAATAGTCTTATCAACGCGAGAGATTCCGGATGGTTACAGGGAATCGAACATACGATTCCTGGGGGTGCACCTCGACTCAGGATTGCGTTGGGATGCCCTAAGGTTAGGGTCAAGTGGGTTCTTGCTGCGTGGTCTGTCGGAGTATGTATCGCCTGAGATACTTAGGCAGGCCTACTTCTCTCTGATCCAGTGCCACATTACATACGCGGTAATAGCTTGGGGTCATGGTTCGGGTACGGCGGATGTCTTTCGGCTCCAGCGTAGGGCGGTTTGCAGGTTTATAACATAGGGCGGACTGCAGACATGCTTTACAAAAATTAAAGATTCTTTCACTTCCATCTTTATTTATCTACGAAAACTTGCTCTACGTAAAACGCAACCAACATTTATACCCCGCCCACCAAGATGTCCACAATTATAACACTCGCCACCAGGAGGACTTAATTCCCGATTATCAGCGTTTGGAGAGGCCCGGGTTGCCTGTCAATCCATTTTTATAATAACCTGCCACGTGATGGTAAAGAGCTCTCCTTTAAATCATTTAAGGGTTGGGCCAAGGGGTTTCTCACTAGTCACGGGAATCCCTGGAGCACAGATTTTAAATTATTGTTTGCCTTTAAATTTCTATATTAATCTCTTTTTTACCCAGTAATCTTGTTCAACATGTAAATTGTAATGTTAATGTTGTTTTTCAACAGTATTTTTATTATTAGTATTATTTTTATACATAGATTTAAGCTTCCTGTAGATTTCATAAATTGAATTTAGTCTCCTGTGTGACAGATTTCTTTCTGACTTGTGTAAACATTTATGTATTGACACCAATAGAGCATTGTATTCTATTGTAACTATACAGTTATTACAATAAATATTTACACAAACAGTCACCCATTGTAACAATCATTTGGATATGCTCGTTCCAATGTCAGTAATTTTGAATTTTCTGTATCAATTCGCGGTTAAATATCCAAAAACAATTAATTGCAAACTTCAATATAATCTAGTACACCTTTGGAATTATTTTAATGTAATTGATTTGTCTATGCCACTGGACTGCAGGCATACAGTTTTTGTAATCCCCAAATATGGGTGCCGGAATCTTGAATTTAATATGAAAAATTGGCGATGTAGATAGGCAACTAGCAATGCATCTGTTAATTTTACAGCCTTTCTTTAATTTGTGACATAACTAGGTGCTTTGTTTTGACAGTTACATAATTCAGAATGTTTGATGAAGGAGATTAGATCGAGTTTTTCGCGGAATTTTCTAATTAGGAAGTGAATTCATGAGTACTTAGTTGGTGGTATTTGAATTGACCTCGTATCGACTCGGGTTTTGTAGGTTGTCATCCTGCGGAAGTTAGTTTTTATGAGTCTTGGTGAATAAAACCGATTGTTGCTGAAGCAGGAGTCCCTTTTCGAATAGACCTTCAAGCCTAAAAGGTGTAAAGGCGGTGACGGCGGCGTCAAAATGTTTTGTTAATTTCCCTGGAAATTGATAGCAGCTAGGCTGGATATAATAGTTTTTGACTCCAATGGCATTTTAGTATGGATTAGCCGACACTGAGAGAGAGCCGAACATCAGGTAATTAATTGAGTGATGCCGATTTTTTTTTAGCAGCACGAGGACGCCATTTTGAGACGTCTTATGTTCGTTTTTTTATTTCAGGCTCTTAATTTTACTTTAAAATTTACTCTTAACTCTACCTACCTAACTTTATTCTAATTGTAACTCCAAGTCTGATGGGATCCTGAATTTGAACTGGTTCGAGTGATAGTACTAAATTTCAATTCATATGGGCAAATGAGGAGACTAGAGGAGAGGATCGGGAGATTCCAGGACGCAGTTCCATTCCAATCGTAGCCTGGTGGGTAGCAATGTAATTGTTGAAGAAACGTTTTGGAGCCCTGAGCATTCTCGTCGGGAATAAGATAAGTGATCCTTTTACCTTTTAGAAATGTTTGCACAATTTCTCATTATTTCATCTTTTTAAACTGAACAACCAACATTTCAAAATTTAATTTTCATTGTCTTTACCGTATCTCTCTCTTACCTTTATCTTATCTTTGATTTATCTTGTACATTTACCTTATTGTCTCTACAGTTACCTTCCCGTATCTCAACACGAGATTAGATATTCTTAACTTTAAGCCTCCTATTTTGGATTTTGATCTTATCAATCAAATCTTGTACATTTATCATATTGTAAATTTATCCTACCATATCTCAAAACGAGATTATATATCTTTAATTTTAAGCTTCGTAACATTCTTGTACATTTATCTGATTGTAAATTGATCTTACCATATTTCAACACGAGACTATATACCTATCTTTAGCTTTATGCTTCATAACTTTGCTTTTGATCTGATCAATCAAAATAATTATCTTTAGTGAGTACCTACTATGTATCACAGAGATTTTATTGCCCAATAATTTAGACCATTCTGAATTTGGCTTTATCGATAATGTGGTATTAATAAATTGCTTTTATTCCTCCAAGTATTGTAATTATGATGGTACTGGTTACCATATTTCATTTTTATCACGCCTAAGTAGGAAAAATAACATAATACACAACATTTAGATTATTTTATTTTGTAACTAATTTATGATTTTGGGAGAAGGTTTCAGTGAACCTTAGTTATTAACATAATCATAGGGATTATTAAAATCATATTTACTTACAAATCTGGGTCGGTTTTAATGGTAGCATGTTCATCTACACCACTGACAGTTCCCTCTGATGATTCCCTAGAAATATTAAGTATTTTACTCTAAACTCTTTCAGACAGGTTATTATTGCATTTTAAATAATAACCTTTTTTGTATGTTACACTGATAAAACACAATTCGCTTTTTTATCTCTCATCTAAATCATTCTTTCCACTTTCAACAGTTATGTTTTCATATTTGATAAAATAATATTTTTTTTTTCAATGAAAAGTTTTTACTTCTGATGTGCATTCTGTACAACATACATCCTAAGTATTGATTTAACTTATAAATAATAAATATTCTACAGTTTATAGTAGAACAGCCACCACATTTTTGGGTTATCTATTATGCTCTATCACATCTGAGCTGTGGAATAGCGTTCCAAAGTCTTTCTAGCTAATATCTTTTAAATTCCGTATTTCCAATGCAGAAAAGTACACTCAAGATTTAAATGCAGAGTGCGGGTAAGGAAACACTGATGGCTACTATTTTTAAAGAAAAAATAATTGATGCTCATCTACATCTACTTTAGAAATTGTGTAATTGATAAACACACATAAAATATTAATTATATTCAAGATAATATTTATTTTCTCTGCGATGGCAAAAGTTGTCATTGTTGATAGGAAAAAGTAACTTAGCATAATATTAAATATTCATCATGTACGAAAGTGAAAGTATAATAAAAATGTACAATCATTTACTTGTAGCCTGCAGAATGATGCGCTTATGCACATGCATTATTCAAATATCCATTACATCTAATTACAAAGCCAAGCATTTTATAAGCATCCTTCACAATGTTTTCTATAAGACTGTCAAAATAATGCTTGGAATCAAATGTTACACCTATGTCCTTATAGAAATAATCTTGTTCTATTATGGTCTTATTATTATTATTTTTTTTATTTCAATAATAGATCCATACATGTTTGCACTTAATAATATACAATTTTACTCGATAAGAGTGTAGACCGTGTCATAATATAAAAATTATAATTTACTTACTAACTAATACCTATTTAACATGAATTGCAAAATAAAATGAAACAAGGATAATGAAACAACACATACTTAAGATAATAAAATCTAAAAAATCACAATTTTATAAATTTGTTTTAAAACATGAAGCAACAAGGGACTTTTCATTTTTATGAAAAACTCACCGACAGTATAACAGCATTTTTTAATGAGATATTTTTTTAAACATACTTTCATCTTTTTGGTATTTTTATTTTTAAAAGGTTCAGGTAGGTGGTTCCATATTTTAATAACCATATGTGTACAGTTCCTATTTATGTATGTGAAATTGGATCTTTCAGGAACAAAAAAGTTTCTATGTCTAGTGTTGTGCTCATGATTACACTGTAACTGCTCAAAGAAAGAAGAGAAGTTATTTTTAATACAGTATAGACTCATAAATATATAAGCTATAAAGTGTCAATATATTGTTTGTAATAAAAGCGTGTCTACATGTTTATAATGGTTTTATTTTGAAAATAGGCCTAAGACACTTTTTTGAAGAATAAAAACTGTGCTGCTTATTACATTATTTCCCCAAAACACTATGCCATACCTGAGCCTGATGGACTGCATGAAAGCATATGATGATAGTGCAGCACCAATGCCAACATTATTTCTTACAGCAGTTAATGAGACGCAAAATCTTGAAATATTCAGAGCCACTTGATAAATATGCTCTTTCCAATCCAATCTCCTGTCAATAGTCACTCCCAAGAAGGGTAGGTTTTCCACCGATTCAATTAGATTATTACTATGAGTAACTGGTGCACTTATAAGATTTTGTGACCCAAATAACAACAATTTAGTTTTGGACATGTTATGCAATAGATTGTTTTTAGATAACCAGTCACTTAGATCCACCAAGTGTTAGTGTACAACATAACTGGCCACTTTTCCACATTTAGATTTAACTTAACAACAACATTACTTAATGACCTCTGCAACTCACTGCAATCATTTTCGTGCCATGAAATAACCGCACAGTGACTCACTGATAGAAACTGGAAAAGCAGATCAATCAAAATATTCTCGAACAGTCACTCTTGACTCTAGCCATTGTTCATCCAAGGTAGTGTGGAACTGCCAGGAACTACTCACCATTAAAGTTATACTGGGATATACAAGCTATAAAGGCTCTAAATAAATAAATAAACTTACAACAAAGCTAAGCTGCCCTCTCCAAGTGGATACAACAATAATTTGTAGACAAATGGAGCGAGCTATTGGGTCTAGCACACTCAAAGATGACAGCGAACCTGCAATCAGGCGTGAGAACTAGAGAACTACTTCAATTTGGCCGACTACAAGCCTAAAAGCTGTAGGTGGTATATACAATGGTCATTGTTGCCTAGGAAACCACATGAACAGGATAGGGCTGGTTGGAGAAACGGAATGTCACTTGTGTGAAAGACGAAGAAACAACGGAATGTTTTATGCTCCGGTTCACCAATGGAAAGAACCAAACAAATGGTATTTGGATAAGGGGGGTTAAAAGGAAGTTAGAAGATTGCTTGATTCCTGAGCCTATTATAGCTTGGCCGAGTTTCTTGGGGTAAACTTTTAATCTATTTCGTAATTTATTTTGTATCTGTTATTTTGTCTATAGGAATTGTATTTTTCTTGACAATAAAGCTTTATTTGATTTGGAAATCCCCAAATAACAGTTATGAATTTGAAAACTATCCACCCCAGGAAACTAATCAGTTTCCTGAAGAGAATTAAGCTACTGGACTATTGAAAACCATCCTTATGAGTCACAATAGACCAATGATCACAGTTTGTGGCACATACCTATATGATACATGACATACCCACCCTACATACAAAGCAGCCTTTTTGAAAAGCAATTAAAAACTTACTCATTCTCTTCTTTAATCCACGAGAGATTAAGTTGATCAAACTGTGAACAACTCTCTTCTTTAAATGTATAGGGCAACCTTTCCAGAAGAATTATTAACTCTGCATCTGGAATTGGCTTACCCTTGTTATTTGCCAACTTGCTAGACATATTTTAACACGGGAGATTGGAGAAATAACCAATAAACCAATTCCCTAATCCCTTTATTTGCCAACCAAGTTCTTGGCCGAGAAATGTATATTATCAATCATAGATAAATATTATGATTAGCGGCTAGGTCCACGGCAGTGTTGCCGCTGGCAGGAAATGAAATTATGTGATGGCCAGTGTTGCCACAAGCACTTTTTTTTTCGAAGTAGATTAACGTAAACGAGCGGGGTGGAATTGGGTCGGTGAGGGGTAGATTAAATAAAAGCTAATATATTCACTATTTTTCATTTAGGAGTCGCAAATTTTACTAGCGTCTAGCCGCTGACGGTAACTGACTATCCATATGGTATTATGGCTTTGCATGGCCCTCCGCTCGCTTCGGTCGCTACAGGGACTCAATCAATAAGTACTAACCAAAACTAACCCAAAATTAAGAATTATTGTTTTTTTTATTAATTTAGCTTTTTTTCTTAATTTTGGGTTAGCCTTGGGTTAGGTTTGGTTAGCCCTTCGTTAGTTCTTGTTGATTGAGCCCTCGTATAGCGAGCGAAGCGAACGGAGGGCCATGCCAAAAAGCCATAATAATACAATATGGATAGTCAGTTACCGTCAGCGGCTAGACGTTAGTTCAAATTTTGCGTTAGCCTAAGCCTAAGCATAAATCTAAACATTCCCAAGGAACTCACTAATCACTAAACAGTTTGACTCTGGACATAATATATTCACAGTTTTAGCACACTACAACAATTAACAAAAAAAGCGGTAACTTTTTAGTTGGTGTCAGGCCGATTTTGTCGTTTTACAGTTTTTTCCTCAGAAACACACGTGGAAACACATAAATTGAGTGTTTTTACGTCATTTTTAGTAATTTTTTTATAGGCGGAAACCTAATAGTAATCAACTGTCTCGCGGGACAGTGGAGTGAATAGGGGTGCTGGGTGGGGTAAAAAAAAGTGTACAAAAATGGAAAATATTCGGTTTGCAAAGGCAAATTTTGTTTAAAATATGTGCTATTTTCATAAATATTCCAGTGGCGTAACAAGGATAGGGAAAAAGAGCTCCACTTTCCCGTTGCAGTTGACTGTTTTTTTATGGTTCTACTAATATTTCAAATCGCGCATGGCCCTATGCTCGCTCCGGGGGCGCAACCAAACAAAACTCACCCACACTAACTCAAGGCATGCCCAAAATGAAAAAAAAAAACATTTTCGGCTGTGTATTGTCTATATTTCCAGTGTTTTTGTGAAGTGGTGCTGAAAATTTGTGTGAAAACTCAAACTTTGGGGGCTCTTTTTCGGCTCAAATGGATCCTCCGATTTCAATGAGCATGCTTTCGGTTAGTGTTGTTTCGTTGCAATTGCAACGGGACAGTGGAGTCCTTTTTTCCTAACCTTGTTATGCCACTGGATTATGTATTAAACTAACAAATTTTTAAGACAATTCGTCTTTGCAAACCGAATATTTTCTTTTTTTTTACAACTTTTTACCCCACCCAGCACCTCAATTCGCTCCACTGTCCTGCAAAACATTTGATTACTATTAAGTTTCCGCCAAAATAAAAAACGCCAAGAAATTACGTAAAATACTCAATTTGTGTGTTTCTGAGGAAAAAACGACAAAACCGGCCTGGCACGTCAACTAAAAAATTACCAAAAAAGCAGAAAAAGTTCAGTACATAAAGTACATTAACGATTTACGCTATTCCCAGGGGAATCACGAGGATCACGATCACGATAATCAAGAATCCTTGGGTGACCATTCAATGTTACCATTGTTTATACAGGAAAGACAATGGTGTTACCAAGTCAATATCGATCGATAATATCGTTAAATTAACCTGCACGCGTTTTCTAGCGACATCTATTAGTAGAATGTCTTATTAGCTTATTATGACAGCTAAAAAATGCCGAAAATTATTATAAAGTTTCGTCTGGACTTCTTTAAAGACAATGTCTAGATTCTTGATTATTTCACTTTTTTAAAACTATTGAATAACATTTTTTTTGTATAACTAACTTTTTTTTATAACTGATATTTTGGGAGCGGGGTAGATATGTTCGAGGGGAGCGAGAGAGCGAAATTGTATTAAAAAGGGGTAGATCTGCCCCGAACGGGGTAGCAGTGGTAACACTGGTGATGGCTAAGCCAAAATTATCAGATTTTGATGTAAATTATGTTAAAACCTGAAGATGGCGGGACCAGCAAAATATATCTTCTGATTCGCCGTGAGGTTCGTTTTTTTGGAACCATCCGCCGAGTCCTCCCGCCTAACGAGTCCTGTCCTGGGCTTGCGCGCACATCACATTGTTTACATCTGTATTTTTTCACTTCACGCAAAAAAAAACAAGTCTTGCCACTGGATTCGAACCCGGGCCGCCTTGTCACAAACACAGCATCTAACCACTGCACCAAGAGATCCGCTGGAAGCTTCCTTGGATCATAAAGACATCTATTTGGCAGAAATTTATTTATGATGCGCGCGCAAGCCCAGTACTCGGCAGGCCGGAGGACTTAGGCAGATACTTAAAAAAAGGTTTGCGATTCGCCGTTTATTAAAAATTTAAAATTTTGCTCTTACTTACGCCATGAACAAAGATATGGCGCCGAAAACAAAGCGATCTTACAGTGACTTTGGAGATCTTGTAGCCTGTAGCAATACCTCCTAAGGTATTGACTGTAGGCGATCTTAAAGTCTTAAAGTCACTGAATAGGTATCCACCAAAAAATCATTGCGAGCAAACGTTTGCAGTTCTATTATTGACAATCGTCTCCACCAGCCAATTATTCGCAAACAACTGTACCCAAAAAAGCTAAGCGCTCACACAAACAACAAATCCCTTTGATGTACCGACACCGCTCGGAACACGACCAAATGATTGCAAACGTTCGCTAATGAGCGTGATAAACGTCTCCACCAAACAAATATGGAGTTTACAAACAATCGCAAACGTTTTGCGCGCTTGATGGATACGCACGTTTAGATGTCTCCCACTCGAATCGGTGGTTACAGTGGCTCTATCTTGTATAGAACTGCTGTATCGGTGGTTTTCTACTGCCTCCCTCTATTTTCAAGTAATAAAAGCTAGGCATACAGTTAGAGAATATTTATACGAGATGGGGCCTTTTAAATACTTTAAATCTTACAGAGCATTTTTGTACAAGGCTACTGTATTAAATATCAAATTATATTATTGGCAGAATAAATTGTCTGTTAAAATTGATAATTATGCCATCTTCAAATTTTGTATCAGACTGCTGGCAAAATTATGTTAAAATCTGATAATTATGTGACAATCGGCAACACTGCGTCGGTCTAAAATCGTTCCCAATGACGAAATACTGCGTGCGACGCCTCCCTCTCTCTCTTCCGACTCCAGCGCCATCTAGTGTATGTGGCGATGACTCGAGCCGATTGTATACGCGCTATGTCTTCATGAGCGTTTAAAGATCCTTTACACAAATAGTGCACTATGTAAAAATCGACCTCTCCTATTGGTCGATCTATCTCGTATTACGATATGTCTGCGTGATGCAATCGATTTCTGTCAAGAATTCTCGTGGTGTAGAGGTTAATACAACTGGGTCTCACCTGGACGGCCCAGGTTCGAACCCCGTCGCTATTTTTTATTATTATTTTTTTAAATTATGATTCTAAACAGTTTTTTTCTTGATTTTGGGTATGTCTTGGGTTAGTTTGGGTTAGCACCTGGTTAGTTTCCTTTTCTTGAACCCCCGTAGCGAGCGAAGCGAGCGGAGGGCCATGCGGATCGACCAATAGTAAAGGCCGATTTTTATATAGTGCACTATTTGTGTAAAGGATCTTATAATGCTCTTCATGATACAATCAATTTGCGATATAAGCCGTGGTGGTCTAGAGGTTTAGATGGTTGGGTTTCAATTCTGTGGCTATCGGCGGCGGCTCGGGTTCTCAAACCCCGTTGCCCTTTTTATTTCTTTTTTTACGGTTAATTTTCTAAACAATTTTTTTCTAGATTTTTGGGTATGTCTTGGGTTAGTTTTGGTTAGCAAACAGTTTTTTTCTTGATTTTGGGTATGTCTTGGGTTACGTTTGGGTTAGCCCCTGGTTAGTTTCCTTTTCTTGAGCCCCCGTAGCGAGCGGTAGCGAGCGGAAGGCCATACGAAAAGTGAAATATTACTTATTGTAATAAGCACCCGTACTCTGGATGCACTTTTTACGAAATATACAGCAGTTTGCATGTGTTTTCTCGAATACAAACAATCGTGTCGGGAACGATTCTAGACCGGCGCGACCTAGCGACTAGTAATATTATGGTCTCTGTTATGTGGTATGGTATCAATTTATTTCTCCTGAAGTTCGTTACCAACTTCATGGTAACCCTCTTCAAGAAGAGGGCAGTTTGGCGCTGCTTCGAGACAATTTGCCAGTACAGCCCCCCGCCCGGGCATACTGAGAGCTGGGGCGACCGTCGCAGATAAGTTACACCCTTCTTGGATCGAGGGCCTTATTATGGGGTGACCGCGACCTTCTCTGGCTCTGGGCCATGTCACGACCACCGACTTTTTTCAACGGCACAGACAGAAGCCCCACACTGGGTATTTTCTCTGGCTAGAGACAAACACTTACACACTGAAGTGGCTTACACAACAGTGTCTGGAGTACTAGCAGACTCGCTCATTTTTTTTCTTGATTTTGGGCATGCCTTGGGTTAGTTTTGTTTGGTTGCGCCCCGGAGCGAGCGGAGGGTATTGCATGAAGTGAAAAAAAATACAGATGTGAACATTGTGATACGCGCAGCCAAAGGCTCGTTAGGATCCTTAAGAATAAAATATATACCGACGGGACGCAGACGTTCTTTTTTTTAATATCTGCCGTCCTCCCGGCTGACGAGTCCTGAGATTACAATGTTTACATTTGCATTTTTGTCACTTTACGTATGGCCCTCCGCTCGCTTATCTCGCTACGGGGCGCAGCCGACAAAAACTAACGAACGCTAACCCAAGGCATGCCCGAAATGACGAAAATACTTTTTACAAACAAAACTTAAAAAAAAAATCTTGCTACTGGAGTCGAATCTGGGCCGCCGCCGCAGAAACTAACCATCTAACCCCTGAGCCACGAGATTCGCTGAAAGACACCCATTTGTTAAAAATGTGTTTACACTAGCGTCTTCAGACAACGATCTGTTTGTAACTTTTCTGGTGACCTTAGGCCGAATGTCGGCAATGATTAAGTTATTTCGCAAGGTCCTCCGCTCGCTTCGCTCGCCCCGGGGTGCAACCAAACTAAACTAACCCAATGCTAACCCAAGACATACCCAAAATGAAGAAAAAAACGTTTTACAAACATAACTTTATAAGGAATTAAAAACAGCGTGGCATTGACGGCGATCGAGACACCAGCCTTCGCAACACAAACACACTATCTAGCCATTGAGCTACCAGACCGTTGGAAGCAGTTCAGTGTACCGCGAAGACATGGGTAATAACAGAAAAGTTCAAAACAGATCGATCTCGGAAGACGCTACTTGTGCTCATAATGGCCAGGACTCATTAGGCAGGAGGACTCGTATGGATATTTCCATAAAAAGGTTTGCCGACGGGACGCGAGGTTGACCGAATGCATTGGTGCCAATGCTGTTAATCGAAATATGACAGATTATTGTTTTGAATGTTAAACGTTTTGTTTTTCAATTCAGAAGTTGTTGTGAGTTATGTCTGGCGACTATCCCATAACTCTCAGCAGTCAGCTGTTTTCATGTACTTCGTGATGTAACAAATCGTTTGTATGCCTCTAATGGTCTAGAGGTTTGCATCGTTAGCCTTCACTTCGGCAACGCGAGTTCAAACCCCATCGGTTTCTTTTTATTTTTTTTAAGGTTATATCTTTAAACAGTTTTTTTTCTTGATTTTGAGTATGTCTTGGGTTAGTTTGGGTTAGCACCTGGTTAGTTTCCTTTTCTTGAGCCCCCGTAGCGAGCGGAGGGCCTGTAAAAAGTGAATTTAGGCATGGTGCTGAGAGTTATGGGATAGTCTCCAGACGTAAATGATGTTGTGCTCTTTAACGAGGGAAATGAGGGAAACCCTTCCCTTGTCAAAGGTTGTGCTTATGTGGGAATGACCGGATGACATCATAGAATCAAGAAACTGATGTATCCTTGCATCGATACATCGGGAAGGTAACATCGATGTATCGATAAAAAACATAGATGTTGTGAAATATCGAGGTTTTACTTTTTAAAACCTGCAAGGAAAAGTCTGACCACTGACCAGTATAGGTATATATATAAATTACACGGTGCTGCTTTGGGAAGATTTATTCAAGTTAAGAGAATAGCTAAAAATGTTTTACTTGAAAATGTAATTGACAAAAATAAACGTTATAACAAACTATCAAATAAAACAAAATATTTCTAATAATCAAATAAAACGAGACATTTTTGATTAATACTATAATATTATTCGTATACAGATACAAACAATCTAGTGAATAATTATATTTATTTAAGTTGTTATAAACTACTTTACAGAACAGACTAACAATGTACCACACGAGAACGTGACGAAATCGGAAATTATGAAAACAATCGAATAATCTTTTAAAAAGTGCAATCACCTTCTCGGGGGATTCACCGTATTCAGGCTATATTGAATGTTATGTACCATGTACGGCTGAGTCGGTTGGTCTCTGGTCTGGCGTGGTGGCCTTATCGCGTTGCAGCTTTTACAATTTCAGTTTTACAGGGGCCACTAGCATTAGGCTGACTCGTGGCCACAGTACAAGAAAACACGGTATGATATTGATATTGCGCGTCGGCGTGACCTCATTGAGAAGCTTCACCGCTGTGTGCCTTCGGAACGAGTCGTCACTCTTTACTTTTTGCAGAGCTTGTCAATGACACGTGGCACGTACATAAAATCGATATTCGTACATTTGTCCGCTGCATCGATGCATTGGTTCATATCGCACATCGATTGCAAACATCGATGTTTCTTTGCCGATGTATCGATTTTTTTAAAACATCGATACTTCGATACATCGTTGCCATCCCTTTTTTAGAATGTTATTATTATTATTATTATGTTATTATTGTTGAATTTCTTGTTTTGTACAATTCAGTTTACAGATATATTTTACAACTTTTTTGTGTTCTGACTGTTCCTGTGCATTTTGCAAAATGGTTACGTGCGTCGAGTGCCAAAACGACTTCAGCAATTTATATAATTTAAGACAACACGCTAAAAAGTTTCATCCAGGTATGATACCTACCTATTACTTATTACATGATATTACTAATATAAAGCCAAGTATATGCTTTGTTACTATGTTTTCATTCATTGGCCACAGGACTAAGTTCGATTTGACAATTTTAAAGCTAACACAGTTTTCATTGGCGTTTCCAATTTGAATTAAAATAAGACAATAATCACTATGATTAACCTCACTTTTCAATTTTCAAACTAAAATATGGTAATATGAAGCTCAGAAGCTCAATGCGAATGCCCCTATGACGATTTACACAGTCTTAATCTCTCCTAAAGTAGAAAGTATCTGGTATACATAAAATCTAAACAAGCTTCCCTATCCACTGTGTAAACTCTCAACAAGAGTACCATACAAGAAATGGGGATGACCTTATTCCTCAGCATCGCCTAACCCTCACGCATAAAAGCTACATTACTCTGTCTTTGAAACTCTAACCATCTGTCACCGTATCTAAGAGATTTACCATTAAACAAATTCAAAATTAAAATTAACGGAGTTGTTGGACCCAACAACCTCTACAAGAATTCGTTGGTTGGTTGGTTACAGTGTTGAAGAGTTTTTAAATTGTTAATAATCTACTTTTCAATTGGTAGTTTCTATGTATTTTTTAGATGTAGTGACGTTTTGTTTTTTATGAAATTTTTAACTATTTTAAGTGAACATATTGTTTTTAATGGATTTTTATAAATGTTGTTAAAACTTCAGGCTTTATTACCTTGCTAAGTTGCTATCAAGCTGATATATTTTGTGAACCCTGACGATGCTAAATCATTCCTAATGATAAATAAGCAAATACAGAATATTGTATTGTATTGTAAACTATTTATCACATCAATACTTTTTTAAATCACAATAAAATTAAATTATTTATATGCTCAACCTCATGTTTCCATTAATTAAATTGTCCTCTAGCGTTTCCTTGCATGACACTCTTTTGTCTGATACATTTATTTCCTAGATCACCTATTGTTTTGTCTCAATATACACATGCTATATGGCTTAAACTGAACAGCTTGTGGCCACTAAGGAATCAAGCTGGTCAGCAAAGCCATCAAAGAGAACAAGACAAGGTTAATAATAATAATAGTTTATTAACGGCAAGTACAATAATTCCATGTTTACTTAAATATATTCATAAGAATAATAACAAAGAAGAGAAAAAAAATATTATAGATCACAAGATGTAACGCAAGACATGTGGTTGCCAAAAGAATCATTAATAATACTAATTTAGACAAGATATAATAGCTAAAATTCTAGGAACAGAAAAATCACTAATAAAGTTCAATTACTAAGAAAAATTTTGATTTGATTTTGAAATGAGTTCAAGGACAGTTTAAACAAGTCGATGTTCACAGGTAGCAAATTCATTTCCCTACTCATTCTGGGTACCGGAGAATTAAATGCATAGTTGGTTCGATGGAAGGATTCATTAAAGAGACCATGAACAAGAAGCACCCTCTGTGGTAGAGAGAAACCTATAGCACTTAACATCTCCGGAGCATCCACCAAAGAGTGAACAATTTTATAAAATAGAACCAAATCCAGATAGGTACGTCTAGTGGACAGCGGCAACAAGTTCATGTGATCCTGTATTACGTCCAAAGAGACATTCAGCTTAAAAGCCACAAACTTCAAAAACATCTTTATAAACCTCATAGGTTGGAGACCAGACTGAAGACCAACATTCTAACACTGATAGAATGATAGAGCAGAATATAGTCTTAAGGCATTGAAGTCAGCAAGTGTACGCTTAACCAAACCAAGGAGTTTTAAACCAAGACCAGAAACACTGTCAATGTGAAGGTCAAAACGTAGATTCTGGTCAAATATTATCAAATCAAATCAAATCAAATATGCTTTATTGTTAGAAGATTTTCTCTCATTGACAAAGCTGTTTAAAAAGAAAACTTAGCACTAATTCATATATCTAACTGTAATTTTTAAATTCTGACATACAAAAAAAGATTAAAATGGTAAAAGTTAATATATGAAATAAATATAACAAAATACAATTAGAAGTCAAAGCATTACAGGTAATTCAAACTAACAACCCTTATAGCATAACATCCTATGAAGAGCCTTTAATGCAAGAATATGATATTCAAGATGTCATTGATATAGAGCAATAGAGCTTTATTATCAGAAGAAATTATTTCTCATTGACAAAGCAGTACATGACATGAATACATTTAAATATAACAAAATACAATTACAATTAATTCACAATATGTCAACAGTCAACAGTTAAAATACATTAATCTAAATCACATAAAAAAACAAAATTAGTGGTAAATAATAAACCTACACTTATAAAATAAAACATCCATGCATGGACTACGCTAAATAATAGACCTTCTCGACCAAAAGTCTTTTAACCTCCCTTTGAAATGTCATTAAGTTTGAGACATTCCGAAGTCTCTGTGGAAGTTTATTGAATATTTTTTTGCTCGTATAAAACAGTGAATTCTGGATAAGACCAAAAGAAGGAATGGGCAAGCCAATAGTGCGCGCGCTTCTTGTATTATGGCAAGAAGACCTGTCAATATCCGCTGCATGTTTCTTATACATCAGACACACAGTCTCCAATATAAAAATATTCCAAAATTTTTCACATGATCTGATCGGGCAAGTATTGTGTCATATATTGTATAATCATGAACAATGGTATTCATATTCCTTGAAAAAGTAATTGATAGACACTTAGTTAAATTGAGCTGCATAAGATTACGATCACACCATTGAGTAAAATTATCTGCATCATTCTGTAAGGCCACACAGTCATCCATGCTTTCGATAATCTTAAAAATCTTTAAGTCATCAGCATACAAGAGCAACCTGCTGGAGGCTATATATTCTTTAATGTTATTGACAAAACAATTAAAAAGAAGAGGTGCCAAGTGTGCTCCCTGTGGAACACCAGATGCGACATGTATGCCAGTAGAGTCCATACCACCAATTTTCACTATTTGAGTACGATCAAGAAGATAACTACCAATCCAACTAAGAAAGACCTCACGGACGCCCAATCCGCTCAGTTTGTTTAAAAGAATCTGATGGTTTACCCTGTCAAAGGCCTTAGAGAAGTCCGTGTATAAGGCATCCACCTGACACCGCCTCTCCAAGGCCTCCAGCAAGACTTGTTCATACTCCAACAGATTAGTGACAGTTGAGCCACCGGAGATAAAGCCAAGCTGTGCTGTAGAAAAAATATTTTTAAAGAGGAGATATATTTTTTGATGAAGTATCGGTTCAAATATCTTGCCAAAGATTGAGAACTTTGAGATGTAGTTCTCAACATTTGTTCTATCACCACTCTTGTAGATAGGAGTAATGTAGGTAACGTTCCAAGCATCAGGAAAGGAAACACACCTGAAGACAAAGATATATTAAATATTTAGGATAATATTGTGGATAGAATACATTGGCAGTTTTTAAGAAAACAGGGCGGAATACCATCTGGGCCCATTCCCAAACTGCTGCTCATAGAACATATGGCATTGAAAACATCTAGGGGTGTGCCATTCAAAGTACCAAGATCGATTGACCTTACATAGTTATGGGACTGAGAGGTGCAGGGCTCGGTGCAGGGATTGCTGGAGTAAACAGATGAAAAATATAATTTGAAAAGTTCCACAATGTCCTGTGGGTTATTGGCCCAAGAATTTCCATACGCCATAGAACTAGGAAAACAGCCCTTTTCATTTTTATTATTGACATAACTCTAGAATGTTTTACTATCCGAGCACATGGCTCTCTCAATGTCTGAAATATATGCATATGATGTTCTCAACTCAGAGAATACCATATAGTCCTCAGGGGAATTTGACATTTTAAAAATTTTGTGTGCTCTCTTTTTCTAAAATCAACACCTTCAGCTCAGAACTTTACCAACAATAATTTATTGCTCAATATTGATAAATCTCAATTAATAAAATTTAATTACAAGAAAAATCAACCTTCAACGACTTATAAATCAAACAACAAAGAACTTAAAACCTTAGAGTGTGTAACTTTTCTGGGAATTAAGGTGGACTATCGATTGGATTGGACACATCATATCAACTCTCTGGCAGGTAAAATAGCTTCCTATTGCTATGCACTCAAAATTATTTCCAATAATGTCTGTATTGAAACCGCAAGGATCGCATACCATGCCTATGTGCACTCTCGACTGAGGTATGGGATTGTCTTCTGGGGTGATAGCTCTGAGGCCAGCAGAATATTTGTCCTCCAAAAACGTTGCATCAGAAATATATACAACCTTAAAACAATAGAAACTTGCAGGCAAAAATTTAAAGACAGTAAAATCTTAACAGTGCCATCAACTTATATTCTGGAGGCTTTAATTTTCGTCAAGGAAAGTCCTGATCTTTTTCTGGAGTGTAGCAGGGTACATTGTCATAACACCAGATATAAACATGATTTGAAAAACATTAAGTGCAATTTTAGTTTCATTCAAAAAAATGTTCAGTTTAATCTCATAAAAGTTTTCAACAAGCTACCTTTAGAAGTACGGTCTCTGCAAAACAAAAAATTTAAAAAAACGCTAAAATCTCTGCTTTTGGAAAAATGTTATTATTCAATTGAAGAATATCTAACAGATGGTAGTTTACTAGATGCTGACGGGTCAAGTGTGTCAAGTTTGGGTTAATACAGCTTCTTCCATGTGTGTGCTATCTTGAATTGTGTATGTGTCTTGTATGACGTGATGTATGTATGTAAAATTGTCATTAGCTTTAAGTATTTTTATTTCATAAACACCATTTTTATTATTTTAACTGACTCTTATCCTTTATATAATAAATTTTAACTCTTTTAGGTTAGTTAGATAAGCACTTACTCTTTGACATGTCCTACAACCTGTTTTTGGGTTTATTTTTGCATATAATTTAGTTGTGTGATCTATTATCAACCGAGTATATCTGTAATTCTTTTTGGGACAAATAAAGATTTTGATTGATTGATTGAAACCAATGACGAAATTTCTTATTTTTGCAATTGTTTTTGGTACCATTAACGTCACTTTCCTTAAAGAATAAGTTCCAATCAAAATAAGACAGATAATTATTAATGTCAAAGTAACTGCAATTTTTAAAGAGATTATATGTATAGTTATACTGGAACTCATGTACCTCTTCAGGCATAGGAACCTCCAGGCTTAACGCTGGATGATAGACATCACATCTAGTAATAGGGGGATTTGAGGTATTAACTTTCACCCTTGGGCTACTATTAAACACTGGATCCAGCACATTAATAATAATAATAATAATAATTATAATCTTTATTGATGATTGTTCATGCCTTAAGCATTTTCACAAGTCACTTACAGTGTCTGATTGCCCTGATATATTGGGAAATGAATTCAGCTGATGTAAATTTAAGTACACCAGCTTCTTCTTCTTCAAGTGCCTATTCACTCCGGATGTTGTCGATCATTCTGGCTATCATCACTTTGTTCACTGCAGCTCAGAACAGACCCATTGTTGTTGTTGCGAACCATGTTTTTAAATTTTTCAACCACGAAATTCTTCTTCCGGGTCCTCGTTTTCCTGGTATTTTCTCCTGCAGTATTTTTTGTAGTAGTCCGTATCTTCTAGCATTTCTCATGATGTGGCCAAAATATTCCAGCTTTCTTACTTTGTTGTCATGATTTCTGTTATTTCATTCTTCATAGCACTTCTTCATTGGTAGCATCATCCACCCATGGGATTCTCAGGATTCTTCGATAAAGCCACATTTTAAAGGCTGTTAGTTTTTTGATAGTTACCTCTGTCAAGGTCCATTATTCTACTCCATACAGCAAGACAGAAAAGACAGAACACTTCAGAAGTCTCACTTTGGTTTCCAGTGGGATTGCGTGGTTCCCAAACATTGATGACATCTTTTGGAAAACCGCTCTTGCTTTTTCTATACGACATTTAATTTCTTGTGAGTGATCCCATTGGTCATTAATCTGAGTGCCTAGGTAGTTGTATTTTTGTACTCTCCCGATTCTGTGTTGGTTTACATATAGATGTCTGTTGGGAATTTGATCTTTACTAATCAGCATATATTTCGTTTTTTTAGCGTTAAGATCCAGGCCGAACTCCGCACTCTAACACTTGCCACCCTGTTCATTAGTTGTAAATCTTCCAAACTCTCAGCGATAATAATGGTATCGTCTGCGTACCGTATGTTGTTCATCAGTTGCCCGTTTATTAAAATTCCCTTGTCACTATTTCCCAGAGCCTTTCCAAAAATGCAAAAATGTAGTAGACGTTAAACAAAAGTGGAGATAACACACATCCCTACTCACATCCTGAGATCTATCGCCGTCTACGTTAATGGAAGCTAACTGACCTCAGTACAGATTAGAAATTATCCGCAAATCCTTACCATCTGCAGAATTCTCAGTAACCCGTCATGATGCACCCTATCAAAGGCCTTACTGTAGTACAACTATCTACACCAGCAAGTCCAATAAACTATCTACATTTAGATCTGCACAACTCAAGAACATAGGAATAGTTCCACAATCATTTCTTTCTTCCAGGAGACACTAGGGAGGTTAAAGTCACCACACAACAGCAGGATGTCATCATGGGCATTATTGTCCAGAACACAGTCTAGAGAGCAACAGAAATCCGCGTATATCTCAGAAGGAGAAGCCGGAGGAATATATACACATCCAACTATGAACCTATACCGCTTTAATGTAATCATGACAAATACCTGTTTAATGCTGCTACAGCCTAATTAAAGTTGATAGAAGGGATGATCCCTGATGGCAATCATTACTCCCCCTTCCTGAGTGCTGCCACTGGTACTGTTTGAGCGCTGTCCATTGCCCACCTGACTCCTCAGCCAAGTTTCAGTAAAAAATAGCACACCAAATTCATCAACTACTGCTGAGGACCTCACATCAAGAAGTTTGTTGTTGATACTTCTTAAATTTTCATAGTAGGCATTAAGGGTCTTAGATGGTTTGTTTACTTTTTCTGGTTTTGCTGACCCCTTCCGCGAAAATTTCGTCCCCCACGACTAACTCCACCAACATGATAAGATGTAAAAGGCTTCAAAGTTACCGCCACAAGCCATAATTCACTCTTCGTAACCTTGCCCTGTATATCCGGGGAAACGGTGTGATAATGCTAAAAACATGGGTGCATATGAATGAAAAATCCTTAATATATGATTCGACACTTTAGTTATACCTCGGACTTGGACTGTAATTAAACGCGTTTTCATGCGTTGGATTCGGTTTCAAATCGAACTCAATCCTCATGAAAACATAGTAAGGAAGAATCCGATGTTATGTTCCCACTAAAGCAGTATGTATTGTATCAATATAATCAGTGTAAACATTACCAAATAATTACCTACTACTATCTGTGAAGGATTTAAAATACCATGCAAAAAGTTTCAAAGTCAATTTATTTCAGCTTTATAGTATATTATGATATAAGTGTATAAGAGAACCTTTAAAGCACGCGCGACATATTTCAAAACACGACGCGCAGCGGAGTGTTTTGTAAGTCGCAAGGGCTTTAAAGGCCTCTTATACACATATATCATACAGTATTTTTTATTACGAATGCATCATAATCTCAAAAATGTTTTAAATATTAAACTTAAGGAATATATTGACGAATATATTAATCTGTCACATTTGACATGATCAAATGTTTCTATAGCAACCTTTAAAAAAGTAGGCGCACCATAAACATCCTTTTAAGCACGCTGCAGCGTGCGATAATCGTTGATTATGATGCATGCGTAATAAAAAAATCATTATATGTTTGCATTAATAATAATAATTATGCTAGTGTATATGCGTTACTTAGGTTCTATAGGGTAACCCCTTTTTTAGATACGGAAATTAACAATATAGCCCCCCTCACCAAAAAAGCATATCCATTTAAGTGTAAACAGTGCAACAGGAATTTTTCACATAGAAGTAGATTACGATACCATGAAAAAAAGAATCACCCAGGTATGACATAGGTAGAAGTATTATTTAATAATGAAATATGCTAATTATATGTTTATATTTATTTGTTTATTTATACATAAATTATTTGGGTCCTAAACTCTACCTCAAATAAGAATTTGTTTTTTGAGAATCGTTATCAGTTTGAAAGATTTTTCAGATGATTGTAATGTCGTGGTTATTGGCATACTATATATGCAATACTGAAAAAGTTATTTAGGATTGAATTTGAACAAAATTTTCTTTGTGCTGTTAATTTTGCGAGCCAGTGTAGTTAGATTTCTTTATAATTATTGTAACAGATACGGAAATAAATAAATAAACCGAAATAAGTATATGGTAGGGGTGTTTTTTAATAACTGTCTTATTAGTGGATAATCTATTGGCTTGCTTAGATTTATGAAACAACTAAAATAAGACATTGTGTTATTAGTTTAACTTTGCTTAGTTATATTACAATAATTATGTTTACTTGCAGTTCTGTATTTAAGATATGAGTCAATAACCTACGCTTGATCCTCGTTAGATCGGTCAAATTCTTATACTACTTTCGGTTTGAATATTTCACTTCTAATCGCAGGCGGATATGGCTTTAACTTGTTGGGATCTCTGATTTGTTTTGAAATACTGCTGCTGCTTTATTCGAGAATAATTATTAGTTATTAAATTTTTCTTTCTCTTCAATAGTAAAAAAACTAGTACCTGTTGCTTATTTTCTTCTAAGACTTGTTGATCTCTACATAGATTGCTCATTGTGGTTTATTCTAATAGTGCTCGAGGTATTTAGGGCGTAGCCCTCACATATTTCCCCGTGGTTTTGCTTTACTGTTGTTTTCCTTTATTATGTTTTAGTGGATTTTGAGGATATTTTGTAGTTCCACCTTCTTACCGACAGTTGTGGACTTTAATATTTTGCAAAACGTTTTTCTGATTGAAGTTAAAAGTAATTTTTTTCAATTAAAATGAAACTTAGCCCCGGAGACTCGTATTGCAAATGCCCGGCCCCAGTAGTGGGGTCGTTAGAGCGCCACCAGTTCTATCTAACTAAACTGAAAAAGCTCCGCTGGTGTTTTGCAGGGTGGCTAGGCCGGCCTATTAAATCAAAAGGTACTCAAGCTTAACTTAACAAGAAAACACTATCTAAAATTTAAGGAACAATATATTTGTTACTAAGTTCTTTTTTTTTGAAAACACAGCAACAATCTATCTGAAGTAAAATGTCAAGTTAAATGGAGATGTTGTTAGTTAAAGACAGAAGAATGTCAAATGACTATTAAATTTAACTACAAATAGGTACAATATGGTGATTGTATGGAGACCAATTCTGTTGTTAATACTCAGTTCTGTATGCCTTACAACTAAATGCACTAAATACTACTAACTGAAATGATCACTTTGATGTTAACTAAGCTTATTACAACTAGGTATGCGTGAACTAATAGCTGCACCGATTTTAAATAATGAAATTAAATAACTCAATAAATTAATAAAGTAAATAAAATTAGAATAAAACTATTGAAACCTTGGCTCTATCAATGCTTGACTTATATTGTAAAGAAAGAAAATTCAGAGCGGTTATGTTACTCGACAAAATAAATGAAAGGAATAAAATTATTGAAACTGTTTTAAAGCCGGTCAACGCTTGACTTATCTTAAAAAGAGTGAAAATTTAGAGCAATTAGATTAACCGGTCCGACGAACCAGTGAATAAATTAAAATAAAATTAATGAGCTATCTCAAAGCTTGGCGGTCAATGTTTGATTTATGTCAAAAGAAGGAAAATTAAGAGCGATTATATTACACTGAAAGACAAATGAATTTATGAAAGATAAGGCTTCTGTACGATACCCAAATCCGGTCGTCGACTCTGATGGAGGCGCCGGGCACCTATAGATACCCCAGGTACTGCCACTCGATGACCCCGAGAGGAAGATCTAGCCGAGGTCTCGACAGCTCGGTGTCAAGATGGGCTGATAATTGGACTGTGGCCCCTTAATCGAAGTTGTGCCCCTTGTGGCCTACTAGTCAAGGTGGTAGCCTGCTGGTAAGACCTGTTTCTCGCCTGCTAGTAAAACTTGTGGCCCTCCAGTAAAACCCTGATATAACCCAGTGCGCATTAGACGAAGCCCATTTACTTTAATAAAAACCCCAGAGAAACTACTTACCTAGTACGGCAATAAAATCCCGATAAATCGGTCGTGTCAAGACACAAACAGAAACAACACAATAAATCCCCTGGGAAAAGGGTCGTATTATATCACAATACTAAATGTGGAGTCTCTATTCGACTGCACTAGCAAATCTTCTTCTCGCCTTGAAAGGTAATCTCAGAAGAACTCTCGATTGGTTTCCGTTAATTTGCCTACGAGATTAAATGCTACGTCAAATCAGCAAGTAGTGATGGGCTGAAACATGCCCCGTGATTTCGATACAGGGAATAATTCTAAGATAATAAACGCCTTAGTTCTCGTTTATTAGGAGGATAAACGACGGCGGAAGCCACACACAGTGAGCTAAAATTACATTTTTCAAGAAATGCTAGGAAATACTCCTACGAAAATGATACACCTTTAAAAATCTAAATCGAGAGCGACAATCACGGGAGGATAGTCCATTCCTGTTATTCGGAACGAACCTTACAAAAACTACAGCTTGCCGTATAAAGAGATAAATGTATTTAAAAGCAGAGGTCCCAAAACGATCTAACGATCTTCAGAAATGGCGGCCGGCGATTGGAGTTTAGCAACCAAGGCGTTCCCAAAAAGTTATGAAATATTCAAACCAAAATTAAAATATGGATCGACGAGTCAAATGTAGCATATTTGTGGGTTTTATTAACAGAATTCTTAAAAATATGAAACGGTTTGCTGGCTGTTCCACGATAATGTAATATAAATCAAGCCAAGCTATTCTACTAACAATGTGCTTCGCTTATCAACTAAAATAAATATAGTCACAACGTGTTATAAGTGCTAATACAAATATATCGTTAACCCATACTTAGAATAGAGTTAATTTACATTAAATTACAAGAAATGCGGCAATTTCAAGCGCATTAACAGCAAATCGAATCAATAAATTTTGAATTAATAAACCGATGACTGCAAAAAACAGCATCTTTTTCCTAAATGCGGCATATAAATGAAATTTTAAAAATATTTGACACTGGAAAAATCGGACTGTTACAATTTGGGATTTCTTCTTTATATTTATCTTTTCAAGTAGCATGATGTAAGTTTTGTAATATTCGATTGGTAGCCCTGACTATTAGTAATGGGCTATTTTTTCATACCTAATTGTTGCTGTCGATTCGGATTTGTACGGATTTATTATTTCGTTTAGGAATATTTCGTATTATTTATTGAAAATTTTAATTTTGGCTTATTAGTTGTTGCTTCCACAGTCGTTCTACAATGATTAATTATCATTTATTATCTTAGAAGTATCAACTAATTGATAATTCTTCATTTTGATAGGCGCTCTTGGCACTACGATTTATTTCCCTCACTGACGTTTTTTCCTCTAAATTCCTTGGAAGTTGCAAATGCAAATTGATTGAAACCGATGGTCTCGTTCTTCTAGAAATTCCTACTGGGAAGAGAGTTAATGTTTTGCTGAAGTATAGTTGTAGGTGACTCAGCTTTTAGTATTGCGTTTTATACTACCCTTCTAGAGGATATTGGCTTGGGTGCCTAGTTTGTGTTTTGACACGACCGATTTATCGGGATTTTAATACTACACAAGGTAAGATTTTTCTGGAATTATTTTTTTACTGCCTGCTGGCACATGGTCGCTAAAGGTTATTTTTCATTATTTCTAGAGGCTTTCCGAGCTCACCTTATAAAACCGATGCAGTTGATCCTCCAGGCAACCCTCCAACTCAAGAAGGTAAATATTGCTAAAGTTTTTAGCAATATTTATCAGTTGCATTGCATTCCATAAGATATTTTAACTTTTTCCTTTTATCATATGGGGAAGTTTATATTATTTAGGGGTGGTTCATACTTATTTCTGTTTATATTCAAGTTATTTGCACCTTTTGTATTTGTTTTATTTGCTGATGGTTACTGAAAATCTATTGATAATTTTTGGGGTGATTTGTTTTATATTAAAAATATATATGCAAGAGGGGTTTTAATTTCTTTTTTGAAGTAAGGGGCTTAGTCTAATTAGTATTGGGTTATTACAGGGTTTTACTACGGGGGCCAGAAGCCATTGCAAGGTTTTACTGCCTCGAGACCACTACAGGTTTCACTTCCCATTTGGGCTCCCTTTCACCCGTTGGGCGAAGGACTCTCATTCTCGGACGGATGACTTTCGCCTCAACTGCTGAGCTTGCAGCCTATTCAGCAGCAGACCTTCGGATCTAAATTGATGCATTTGGATTTACATATCTGTATTAATCTTAAGTAAACCAAAGTGATCAGTTCGGATTGTAGTGCTTAGAGTTTTTAGGTGTAAGGCATACAGTACCGAGTTTACCAACAGAATTGGTCTCAGTACAATCATCATATTGTACAATCATCATTAATTGCTTAATAGTTTTTTGTGGGTGGTCATTCCTTTGTTGTTAAGTTTTACTGTAAGATTGGTGTTGTTTTAAATAGAAAAAAACATATAGAAGCCAATAGATCGAATCGTAAGCTAAGATTGTGTTTTCTTGTTTAATGAAGCGTGCCTAGCAACCCCGCATAACACCAGCGGAGCTTTTCCAGTTTAGCTGGCAGAACTGGTGGCGGTCACGAGCTCCACACCTGGAGCCGGGTATTGTACATATTACTCTCCGGTGTTGGGTTCGCTCTAATTAAAATCCTTAATAAGAAAATTGTGTTGCAAATTCATCACCCTGTATATCTAAAACAAAGCATTTGAAGACTTATGTTTATATGATCTTTCTATTTTACAAACACTTGAGGGATCGTCCTGTGAAACATCGGACACTTATTAAAAAACACTCTGTATACCTATGCTTGTACCTACTATATGTTATTTTTTTTATTTAGATCCAGCTAACCAAAAGGAAAAGCCATATTCGTGTAAAGAATGCAATAAGAAGTTTGGACATGCTAAAAATTTGAAACACCATGAAAAAACTAAACACTCTTCTGTCACTTCGTCTCAGTCGTCTTTTAGAAGAAGTTCTCTTGGACAACAGTGCTGTCTTTGCCAGTTTCAAGCTCCAAAAGCCACGCTCCTGAAACACTTTGAAATAGATCACAATATAGAAATTACATCACAACAAATGGTTTTTGGCACATTTGAGAAATTTATTCAGTGGAAAAATAATATGGAAGCTGCATCTCGCTCACGTTTTGTTAAGGAAAGGGGATATCATTCAAGAAGTAATGATAACAGTAAAACTATTGTGGAATACGTCTGTCATCGTTCTGGCAAATTCGTATCCAAGGGAAAAGGTTTACACCGTCTAAAGGGCCAAGGGTCTAATAA
>MU190613.1:0-11228 GCA_016904865.1 Pissodes strobi
ATAAGTCCCATCATCTTGAAAGGACTAAATACTGTTAAGAATGCTCTCACCCACATAGGGTCAAATGAGTTTAAGCTGGCAATATTTCCAGTACCAAAGAAGCCCAGAAAAATAAAAACCATAAAAAGAAAGGCTCTTCGGAACATATCAGAACTTATCTTCTCTTTGCTTTCGTAGGTATCGAAGTTCACGTAATAGATCACATTTATAGAATCGCTGGCATTAAATGACTTGATTTCTATTAGTAACCAATTGCAGAGAATGCCAACATGAATAGCAGAAAAAAATGCTTCAAAATTGGAAGACACTAGCAGATAGAATGGTGCAAACCCGAAGAATGTTGCAATTAATCTTACAGCTATACATGTGCTTGTAAATGGTATGAGTGAAATTGGTAGCACTAGAAGAAACCAGGAAGCATATTTCATTAGAGAGTTGTTTCCGATCAATGCCATTTCTAGAGAAATACTATGAGCACTTGCTAGAAGCAGACATATAAATTGAACATAAAAAATTTCGTAACGAATATTAATATTTCGAAATTGATGCTGAAATTTGAGTCTATAATACATTTCATAAAATAGTAAAATCCATGTAGCACAGCCCAAAATATACATTGGCAAATTAAAAGTGGTCTTCATAACAGGAAATAGAGGGAAAATTGACACCATCATACATAAACTTAACCATAAAATCTTGTCCCTTCTGTTGGTATACTTTCCAAAAGACTGTGAAGGCAATACCCACAACCCAATGAGTATTGATAATACTGAAAAAGCAGTTCTATTAAAAAAACCGTACACCAATAATTCCACGCCAACAAAATAAACGAAGACATTAAGGCCTTTGGCACTTAGAACATAAATCTTAAACTGTCTAAGGATACTTGAGAATTTGCGAATATCAAGAAGCACGGTGAACACCGCAAAAGGAAAGGATAAATACGCGTAATAAGATAAAGGATACCTTTGCGTGTAACACAGTACGACAGGAACCATATTTAAGATTACCAGAATATTTCTGTTCAGTTTTAAAGACTTATTTTCAAGTGCGTTGCTATCTAATACGGATGCTACTAGAAACAAAATCCATCCAATAAATCCTGTTGAGATAGAAATCAGCAATGGGTACTGGTAATAGTTATGATAATAATCCAAGCCATTTATTAGAATTTTCACAAAGTTTCTGCATTCGCCTATTAACCGTTTGAAGTCTTTATTTGTTTGGAGCTTCCTTAAAAATGCCAATTTATCCTCCAGTACTTCTGAAGTCAGCCCCTTGTATGGTATAAATATTAATGCGTTGTCTTCTGTCCGCAGTCGTTTGATGTTAAATAGTTCTAGGAGTTGCAAAGTATTAGATAGCTGAATATGGGCCAAATTCTCGTCTGTTGTATCGATATATTCAAGTGGAATAACTCCTAACGAATTACTAGGTATATGGATTCCGATTAAAGAAGATAAAAATGGAGCAATGTCAATTTGCTTAACGTCTCGTCTATTAGGATTCCTTTTTATTCCTGCTCCCCATGCTACTAGGGGAGTCTCAGTTTCATGGGGTGATCCGGTCCCATGTGAACCCCAGTCTGTCATACCATGATCTGCCGTAAAAACAAATACACTTTGATTGTCTTTGAAGACTGCACTAAACATTTCCGAGATTTTTTTCACGTTTCTATCCACTAGTTGAATGTTGCTTACGTATTCTTGCGAATGAGGCTTATAGCCATGACCTGCGGTGTCCAGACCGAGCAAATGCAAGAAATACACGTTACCAGCCACTGTGAATTTATCACAGTTATTACATTTTTTTACTTCATCCATTAAAAACTGTTCGACTTTGTTGAATACCCACATATCTAAAAGCCCTGTATCATGTCCGCCGAAGTCTTCTATGTCTGCACTATACGTGTCTAAATGAATATGGGGAAGATTGTACTTGTTGAACATATTAAGGATGTCAGGACTTCCCCAGCACCAAGAATTTGAACTCTGATTAATAACTGAATCAAAATTTACAGGATTCGCTTTCCAGCCTTTCAGAATTGCACTGGGATCTTCGTAGATTCCTGCAAAAAGTGCAACATGCCCCGGTCTCGATTCCGTAGGAACTCTGGTGTGAGCTACACCCCAAGATCCATTATTTTCGATTATGGACTTTAGAAACGGGACTCTATCCATGTTATTATCGAGAACCGCTTCAGCCCTTAATCCATCAGCAACAAATATTACCAATCTTTTCGCAGGAGGATTGTCAGTTGATCTGAAGAACTTCATACCATGGTCCAACGGGCTTGAAAAATAGATATCAAAAACAGCGAACAGCAATAAGGCGTGGATAGTAAGTCCTATGATTATGATTTTGTATTTCTTAGCTTTGCTGCTGCTTAAGTTCTCTTCATGTCCCATAGTTGACCAATCGCTGGAACAAAGAAAAATCTTCAGAAGAGTTCCAGTTCAAAAATAATGTTAATTGACATTGGCTGATACTGCTGTCAATTTCACTTTGACGCTATCAGGATAGGTGTACGGACTTAGGAGAGTGCCATCAGGTAAGCATGCATTTACTTTGTTTTTTCATTATTTTCTGTTTATAACTAAAACCATATAACTGTTTGGTGATCATGCACCTGAAAATTGAATCCAGCTAAATACTTAAGTAACAACCCTAAAATTGTTAGCCTTTGATGCTATTTCAACGAGAAAGTTTATTGGGGGTCAACATTTTTGTTGTCATTTTAATGTTTGGTTTTGATAACGGTTGCCGAGTTGCGTTGCTGTCGCTCATAATAGAAGTTCATTGTAAATATTCAAATATCACACAAAAATGTCCATAGTCAAAAACTAGATGGGTAAAGGTGTAGCGGGGTTTGGTGTGCAGGGGTTAAACAAGACAGAAAAACATTGCGAGAAAAATGAATGGAGGTAAACAACTCTAAAATACCTAACTAATCAGCAAGTGCAGCTTTCTTATGATCTTAGATAACTAATGTTATAAACGAATGAATGCACTAATTTAAATATTCAAATTTCTTAATTAACCGGAACCTATGATTAGGTACATAACCGTGTCAAAAACTTTTTATCGCTAAGTATTTTATTTATTTCTAAATGTTCCAAATAAATAATATATTTAAATGTATATTTATAAAAATATACTTGAGGCCATACATTTATTACTTTGACTGTGAGGGCTGCTTCTCCAATGGCCGCGGTGACTTCACGGCTGGTTAGCATGGATTTTATCCATTTTGTAGTGGCTGGTTTATTCATGTGAGGTGTGGTCAAATGCAACCTCTATGTCTAGAAATGCACACAGTGCCACTTCTTTTTCAGCTAGTACCTTCTCTATATCGCGGACGAGATTTTGAAGTGCATGGGTGGTAGATATGCGAACTGTTTTGAATGCAGTGGAGCATTAGAAAGGAACTTGCTCCTGACGTGCCTAGCGATAATCTTTTCCATCGTTTTAAGAAGGAAAGAGGTTAAGCTAATTGGGCGGTAAGACTTTGGTTGTGTGGTAGTAGGTGCTCTATACCTTGTTGTAACAATACTGGAAAGATTCCATCTACCCCCGGGAATATATAGGGTTTAAAGCTATGTATTGCCCATCTGATTGTGTTTTTTGTAAATATTTTGTTGGCTAGACCTTTTACCCTTTTTGTAGGCCGCTGAGCGGTTTACATGGGCTCGTCTTCTTGTACCAGCTCTTCTTTAGAAATTATGCTTGATCTGGGAAAGTATGTTTCTAGAAGAATCAGCATAGACTCTATTCTTTAGTAGGCCGATTTCATTTGAAGGCTCCTTGGATAGCACTTTTTGTAGACGAATGGACGGTGCTAATTCATCTATCCCTTTACAAACGGACCTAAAAGTTCTTCTTTTGGATCTCCGAAGCTCTATGTTATACTCGGATAGGGTTTTATGATAGTTATCCCAATTCCCTAGTCTTTTGGCATTGAAGGCTTTCCTCGACTCAATATTTAGCCTGTTTAGTGTCTTGTTCCATCATGGCACATCCCTTTGGGTTGTCACCTCTTTCACATGGTAGTTCTTTCGTAAGTGGCTATTATAACACTTTCTGGGTGTATCCAGGCTACATCAGGTTCCTCAGTAGTTAAAGCGGATAGCGAATCACCCTCAAGCTCTGATTTTAGAGCTCTTTGTAGGCAATCCAATCGGTTGCTAACAATTTTGGTATTATGCATGTGGTCGGACATTGAGTGATTGTCCGATACATGCCAGTTGGTTATGTAGATTGTTAATAAATGGGGTAGATAGCGTTATATCTAAAACTTCTTTCACACCGCATTTATAAAGGTGGGTTTGTTACCTTTATTAATAATGTCTACATTTTTAAAAGACAAATATTCTAAAAGATGCTCAAATTTCTTATTGATGTTTGTGCTGCCCCATATGGTGTGGTGTGCATGATCACTAATATGGTGTCAATTTAAAAAAATACTACATGTGTAACATTTTAAAATTATTTTTCGAATACCTCGGTAGACTTATGTTGTTTGTATCTACATCCAAATACATAAGTCTTTCACTTCGCAAAGAAACTAAGTGCTTAAATTCAAACGCCAGAGAAGGTAACCTTGATTTCGATTTTGGTGAATTAACTTTTGGCGATAGCCAAAAAAATACACTTGATTTGAAAGGTGAAGTAATATTTGTGGGTGCAGAGCTGGGAGTTTGAGGAATATTTTCATGAAACCCTTTACTCAGGGTGGTACTTGAAGTATCATCCATCTGCGTTCTCCGATTTGGAAATGCCTAGACAGGAGTATACGGTTCATTTTATTCAGGTGCTTGTTGAATTTATGTTAAGGTGGTTCCAGAGTTCTCTTGGTCATTGTCTGTATTTCTCGTTTCCACGGATTCTTTGGCGTTATTCAGATTTGCACTGTTATTTGCTTTCCGTAGGATTGCATCTGATCTTCCATAAGAAACATTCTCAGGTACACTTTTATCTATTTCTCGTTCCGGTGTCGTTGTATTGTTTCGACTCAGTTACCCAAACTTATTTAGAAATAATAATGATAATAATAATATTTTTGTCTGAGTCTAGGTATCTCAATAATGTTCGTTTAAGCAAAAGTAGTTATTTCATAACTTGTAGCAATAGTGTTATTACTGTTAACATTTTTAATTTTGCCAATAATGAAACAAGTTCATATGTTAAGTGCTCTCGAGTAAACTCCAAATTCTCTGATTCTTTCTCTCTTTCGCTTTTTTGTTTCTGATGGTCCTGTGGTTTGGTTGTAGTCCGCACGCATGATAACCATTTGGAAGAACTTGCCCTTGTATTCAATTCCTCAATTGTAAACGGCTGTTTTCCAAGCACCTTTCAAATGACCAAAACAGCGGCGTCAAAGGCCAGGAAGATATGAGTGAAATTGGGAAGCAATGCAACCAACTCCATCTGATTAGACTATTTTTGAATGAAATTAAAACGAATCAAGCCAATTTAGTATATGGGCGAAGTGGTAGTATTCTGTATATTTCAGCATAAGAACATGTGTAAAATTTGAATATAGTGGTAAGAAACAACCCATTGCAAAGCCAGTGACATAGCGAAAACCTATTATCTAATTTATACTTCTATCATTTGTGGAACAACCGAAAAAGTTCCTCTATTCTAGTCCATATACTGTAGTAACGGTTAGCTCAACAGAGCTATTTTGTACGAAAAAATTCACATTTTTAATTGTAAAAAAAATTGTAAATTTTAGATCAATACTTGAAACTCTGTACATGAACCCAGGATGACAGGATAAGTAACTTTTTCAAACAAATTTTCTCTAACCGATTTTTGCGACTTCAAAGCATGACATACCTATATCAGAAGTAATCAAAACCGATTTTTAAATTGTCTGCATGCAGATTCAATTCCACCGGAGAAGTTTTTTCGATATCCTAATAATACAAATCATGTTGCGAACATTATGTCTCAGTCTCACTGTATATTCGTATACATGCAATGTTCAGTTTAATATTTTGACTTATCTTTAATTATTTATCTAAATTATTGGCTGCAAAATGCTTTATTCCAACCAGTTCTTAATATGCAACTAGCCATTTTAGAAACTAAGTTTTTTGTGAGAACACATTTTTCTACTGGAAATTCGTGATAGTTGATATCGACCTAGTTTTATGTTATAGTCCTAGAAGTTCCTATGTATTTAATTCAACATAAAACACTTCAATGCGCCAATAATAATGCACATCCGGGTGATTTTTTATTTATTTTTAAAACAAAACATCCTTAGCACTCCATAGTACGAGTACAAGAGGTTAAAAATAAAAGTTAAACTTTTTAACTGAAAACTCATTTCCAGTAGGTACTTTACTTAAATATTTCAGCGAAAAATAAATAATTAATATATTATTGTAAGGCACAAAACCCGAGTAATAAATGCTATTTTTTGCTCATACTTTAAAATATTGAATTAAACTTAAAAATACTTTGTACTTTATAATTCCATTTAAGCGACAGTAAAAGTAAAACTGTTATCAAGTATCAAGAGTTACTTAACTCGACTTATTTATTGGAAATATTGTCGACATGCTAGAACCGCCCAATGAATTGAAAAAAAAACTAGTTACTTGATTGGATAAACCAGCCCCAGAAAATGTAGTTTTACTACCGCAGGCAACGACAGCACTGGTATATTATATAACAAGTGTGGAAAGTACTGGTTTTTAAACCAGAATGCATTTTCCCACTACCACTTATAGAAATCAAGCAAAAAGCGCCCGAGATTCTTATGTTAACGATTAATATCACACTCTTGTTAATATCATCTTTTCAACACTAATGTTGAAAAGTACTTATCCTTCATCCTCATCTGTCGTCAAACTGTCAACATGACACCACCTAACATTTGTTCAAATAGAGTCCTGCTGAACATACTTTTTCCTAGGACTACTTATGAAAATGAGAAAAAAAAAACACAATTAACGTGGCTAAAATGCGCCTTATATCACACGCGTGTTGAAAAGTAATTTCACCACAACTCTTGCCGTATATAATCTAAATAATTAATTACGTTGGTGCAAAGTTTTCTCATATATTTAAGCTCCTATCTATAGATTATTTTAAGAAATAATAAATGTGCATTCCAGAACTGTCAAAAAATATCAACTTGTGCTTTTTACACGGGCTCGTTTATCGGATTGTCCGTCCGTTCATTACTGATTCCGAATATACCTGGTGTGATCCTCGATCCTTAAAACTGAGAAAAACTTTTCCATAACATTGATATGTATTTAAAGATTTTTTATATATTTTAAAATAATTTCTCTAGAGTCTAAATATACAATAAAATCCTGTACACATAAATCGTAATTAGGTACCTCAAAATACTTAACATTGATAAACGCAGTGCAATTAAACAACCGTTCAAATAAAATAAAAAGCTCAAAAATCATACATACACATCAGCGTTTACATCGACCAAGTAAACCTGGCCGATGGAGGAGTATAGAAGAAAAATTACGGAGAAGCGACCTGTAATCTGTAGTTTGCAGGACTGTTCGTACGGTGGCGCCACACAGTCTGTGTTTGTTGTTTGTGTAATGAATCCCCAATGACGAATAGCGTGACGTATTTAATCAAATAATATAAATGGCATAATATTAATTGGATATTTAATAAGGAAAAAACTTTGCTCTAAATTTGATTAATAAAATAGATATGCAGATACTTACCAAGCTTATTTTATTTACATAAAGAGTTTTCTTTGAAAGAAAACATACCAGAAAATTGTCATCTAACCTCACATTGCAGATGATTCACATTCACGAATCACTCAACCCGAAATCCCGATCGATCGACGACGAGGAATACGAGGATCGAGGACAACGGCCAGTGTTGCCAGATCAGCGACACAAATATGAGTAGACTGATTTAGGCATTTTCGGTAGTTCGGGAAAAAATTGGTACGGTGCCGCGGTGTGCGTTGTATGATCAGAGACACCATTGTCTCTGGTATGATGTAGCTTCATAGTTCATACTTTATTTTTGCTGTCTTTACTTTAAGTCAATATTGATATTGATATTTTGCATTAACATAATACTCACGTGGCGAGTTTTTTAACGAACAAGTGCTCTTAAACGTCGATTTATATATATTTTTTCTGTTTCGTATTTCATGATAAAATTTTTTAATATTATTGTTTAATTGGAGTTTAGATTTATTATCTTAATGCAAAATATCAATAATGACTAAAAGTAAAAATAGCGCAAATATAAAGCAACATAGGTTAGGTATCCATTTTTTCCTGAAATGCCGAAAAGTCATGAACCAGTCTACCGATATTCGTACGGACTAGAGGTTTCCTCTAAAAACGTATATTATTATAGTTAATGTTAATCTTTGCATAAATATTTCTAATAATTCATATTAAATATTTACTTTCACTGAATTTCTCTGGTTTGTTTCTGCTAAATTTATCTGTAGAACTACGGAAAAATCGGTAGGTCTGGAATCACTGGCATCGCCCAAATACATTATCAGATTATGTTCAGAAAAGCTATCAGATAGATAGAACTAGACAAAGCCTATTATCGATAAGATTGTTTATCGATAACAATTCAATTAATCGAAATGCGTATAGGGTGCATTCTGATTGAAGCTTTACTCAATAAATCTTTAATCGCTAGTGCAATTACAAATTTATTCAAAAGATGGGTGCACTAACTTCATTGCGATTAAGTGTGGTCATTATCTCTAATGATATTGATTCTGCTTTTACAGTTTGGATACCAAGTCTGCAATTTTCCAACCATTATGAAAAATAAAAATACTGCTTAGCCATTAGCATTAGCTATCCTAGCATTTGACATAGTGAACTTTTTGAAGTGAAACTTCTTTAGCGATGGTAAAGCCAGAAAAAATGAAACGCTTATCAAAGTGAAACGCTTATCAAATACGAAAACTGGACCCCGTACCTAGGGATGCACAAAATTTCAAAAACATCGATATATCGAATATCGATGTATCGAATACTTAAACATCGATATGTACAAAATATCGCTTCTTAACCACCGATACATCGAAAATATCGAACAAATTACATCGATGTATCGTAAAAATATTATATACATATATTTAAGCTTTCTACATAATATCATAATTATCATCTATCATATACATATATCTTGTAAATAATAAAAATTTTAGCCAACTTGACTTGACAAATTACTAGTACTGCCCGATGTTTGAATTTTCTTGCCACAGAAATTGCATTTTGCCAATGTTTTGTCAAGTTTTGTGAAATACTTCCACAAATCGCTTGGAGCCATATCAATCACTAAACACCGAAATTACTAAAACACGCCAAATTTTTAAGAACAATAAGAACAAAGAACAGGATAACATAAAAGGAGCAGACTAATTAAACGATAACAAGTAGGTATATAAAAGTAAAATATAAATATTCTGAGGATGAGGCAGATGAACCACCCGATAAAAGAATCTGCGAATACAGTTGCGACATATTTGATGTTTTACCTCAACTAAGCTGGCATGTTATTCGCGAAAACCATTTATCAAGAGATGGCAGATAGATCTGAAAGCCGTTCGTTTTACAACGGTTTTCTTAGAATGTTTGTTTTAATTAATAAACTAATAAATTCGTCAATATAGCTACTTTTAATTAAATGCACTGTTAAACATAATTTAACGTGTAAAAAAAATTAATAACACAACAAGTTTGTAAAAAAACTAGAGAAAAACAATGCCAAAAACGTTGTTTTTTTGGGATCCAATAGATGGCGATATTGGTAGTGGTTCTTGGGTATTGTGCCTTAAAGCCACTGTATTTTCGCCCTTATATATATTTATCTATGACTGTATTCTTGGAAATTGACGAGAGCACAAAGTTTTCGATCTCTCGTTCGTGTTACGTCATAGTCATAGATGGAAAAAAGACGAAGCGTAAACTGAGTAATTGCGCCATTGCGCGTAACTTTCGCGTTGTGATGTATCCATCGATATATCGACGATATATCGTATATTGTTGTCACATATATCGATGTACGATAATATCGACTTAAAATCCATCGATGCCAAAATATCGATATTTAAGTGTCGATATATCGATAATTTCGATGTATCGGAAAATATCGTGCATCCCTACCCGTACCCCCCTTCGGTCAGGAGAGGGGGGAGAAGAAAAAACTAAAATAATTAATTTCTGGAGAACGGGTGAGATGCGGGGTCGAAATTTCAAAGTTAATAAAAGTATTATAAAACGAAATAAGAAAAACAAATAAAAAAAGAAAAGTTAGAGAAGCGCGGTTTTCGACGAAAAAATGGCGAAGGAGTTTAGCTGCGAGGTCGGAGATGGCAAAAAGAGGAAGAAAAAAATGTTTTAGGAAAAAAAAAACAAAAATTTTTGAAAACATTAGCAAAAACGTAAAAAAAATTTAGAATAGTTAATAAAAATATTATGAAACGAAATAAGAAAAAAAATTACTTTAAAATAATCCAAAAAATTGTTCGCAAAAGTTAACAAAGGTATTATGAAACCAAATAAAAACAAAATATTAATATAAAAAAAGAAAAAATTGTTCGGAAAGTTAATAAAAGTGTTATAAAACGAAATAAAGAAAAAAACTTGATAATAAAAGGAGAGTTAGAGAAACAGCAAAAGTTGAGAAAAAAAAGCTTCAAATAAATAAAAACCCAATTCCTAATAGCTCTTTTAGAAGTTTAATTTCATCAGTTGTGTGCTTATAGAGGTGAGGCACATATATTTATTTTAAATATGGAGTAATCCATTTACTATCTAATTCCAAAGTATTATTTGAGACACGTCGAATTTTTCAGGCAGCGAATCATCGTTGTGATTATGTCAAAAATTTCAATAAAATGTTATACATAGGGTCGATAAATATATCTCTGATTTATTGGTAACTTTACCAAGGACATAAACACCATGGATACCATTGTAGGAACAATTTTATTTTATTGTTGCTATAAAAATTAGTTTCTTGGTAAATGGCTCGATATCCATCCATAGGTTGGTTAATGGCGGTACTAAATACAGAATGTTGGCGTCAATGACAATATTAACAATCAATTTTTTTTATCGTCATTGGTTGGCGTCATAATTCGACGTCAATTTTACGTCATTTGTAGAGGAATCACGCTTAGATAACCTATAAATGGACTTCCGCTTTGGAGTTGGCGGTGTTCGGACGTGGGTAGGGAGCCT
>MU190613.1:21228-41519 GCA_016904865.1 Pissodes strobi
TACCTGCACATGCAATAATTCATAAATAGTTACATAAACCTGAGTTAACTATTACTATAACTCCTAATTTATCGTGAAATAAGTCATTTCCACTGATTGCTTTAGACAGCAAAGTCCTATAAAAACGAAAAGCGATCATTACTCGAAAAGATTGCGGTATCGAAAAGCGGACAGCCGCCATAATTGCATTTGTTTTAATTATTAGCGCGATCACGATTGTCGATTGTCGTGAACTCACCTCGGACCTCAGCGGAGCCATTGTAGAACTACGTGATTTTAGACAGTAATAATTACTGTTTCGTGAACTTATTTCGAAAAAATTCTTGTCAAAGTAGATGTTTATCCGATATCTATTTATTGCGTTATGAATTAGCTACAAGTCAGGAATCATTACTTGAGATAAGAAAATATATTCATAAATCAGATCAAATTAAATAGTTTACCTCTACAATTGTTATTGTAAAAAGAAAAACGTATAGTAAAATAGGCAAACGAAGACGAACTATGATCGTATCGAACCAGGGGCATGTCATTGCTCGGGTACGGCAATCATACATTGATCCGCCTTAAGAAGAAACAATTTCTCTGGCAAAATTAAGTCGTTCCGCTCTGCCTGGACTGGAGCCGTCGATAGCTAACTGGACTCCTCCAGAACTTTTCCCGCCGGCTATCACTGTAGGCCAAATCTGACTCGTCCGATAATAAAACGTTCCGCCATAAAAGGCAATTGTGGTGTTATTGAGCCCATTGGCTTGGCGACGTCCAGGTAAAAGTCTAGGCCCTCTTAAAGGTTTTCCTGCCCTCAGATTTGCGGAATGTAACTTCCTACTTATGGTACTTCTCGAAACTACCCTCCGGTAAGCACGTAAAAAAGTGACTCGGAAGGGCTGTTGCCTTTGACATTCTGTTCCTTTGGATGAAATTAGCCAGATAAGAAAATGATATGATTAACTGAAAAATGCTGCTGCTTAGCAGCTCCATTGACCCGTGAGATGCGTTTAGTATACATTGTTAGAAATGGCTGATATTTCCAACTGCCAATCGAACTAGTGTAATATTTTCTAGTAAGTAAATTTTCGTTAAAAAAAATACGGAATTCGCTGTGTGTGCTTAACCACACAACAGAAGTGAAAACTTCAACGAAGCGATATTAAACTCTAAATGAAATTAAATAAAATTCTTAAAGGCATCGGGCGTCGGGCATCGATCTCGGTACCTCTCGCATGCCAAACGAGCGCTCGACCATCTGGCCTAAGTCGCCGATGGGAATACGTGCGTGAAAAGTAAATATAGAATACAGACCGGCGTAAGAGCATAATACATAGTTATATTGTAATCGGTGATTATTATGTTTATAATTTGGAAGTTAACTAGATGATTATTCGAATGAATATATTTATTACAGATGCTGACACGATGTACATTGTACAGGGTCTTCCAACAAGGACTGAACAGGGGCTTATTTTTGACCTTTCTTGTGTTTTTGAGAAAAATCCCAAATAACCAATTGATTATATTTTTCTGTGGGATCCAAAAACATCATCAAAAAACATTTTAACAAAAAACAAGAGAGTTGCGCTATGGATAGGCTGGTTTTTCAATGGAACATACCATTTTTTATATAATTATTTGAAAAAAAAAAAAATATGTTCGTCTTGGTTAAAACATTTAATATTGTGATAGCTGTTTTTAGTACAATTTTAATGTTTTATCAATTATAATTTTAGTTTAACCTATTTGAAATATACTATAGGTTAGTTAGTGTAAGTAAATTTAGGCAAAAGTGCCTTTAAATCCTTCAAAGTTAAAAAAAATGTGGTAATGAGATATTCCTTAGATGAGAGATTGCTTGCTAGTCTGTGCCACAAATGCCAAGAAATTGCAAGAGAAGCCAAAGAAGATTTTCATACAAACACATCCGTCAATACAATTCTATTATTCTAAGGATAAAAATTGTATTTGAGGAAAATAAAACTATGCATGATAGAAAAAGAAATACACAAGGAAAAAGTACTCGAGACTGTGCCATTTTAAATTATTTTAGAGTGAATTCAACCAAATCAATTTCGGATGCAGTTCGGGACGCTCAGTACGGCGGTGTAAGACGCCAAAGAACTATTCACAGAACTTTAAAAATTGATAAATCTAAGCCTTTTCGTATCCTGCTACTTCAACATCTAAGACCGGCACAAAATTAACTCCGTTCCAATTCGCTTCTCAGAATTGTAGCTTGGTGAGAAAACGAAGACCCTAATTTATTCAAAGATATTGTATGGATCGACGAAGCAATATTTGCAATATGGGCAGTATTCAGCAGTTGTCACTGGGCCGTTGGATATCCAAGTGAGTTTCAGACTGTTAAATTTCAATAGAAATTCATGTTTGGTGTGCCATAAAAAATACAATTTTGGTTCCAATATTTTTTAACGGAACTTTAAATGGAGAGATACCATGAGTTCTTAGAAAACAAAACTGAAAATTTTTTAGAAGATTTACCAGTGGCAGAATATCAAAATTTAATCCGCATGCCGTGCCCGATGTTCACTTTTTAAACCGACGCTATAATGAATTGATTGGGCGAAATGGAGCCTTTGCTTGGCCACCCAATAGCCCTTTCCGTTTTAGACACCTTTCTTTGGGGCCATTTAATAATCACGGTATACAAACACCGAAATGAAAATATTGAGGAGGTCACGAAAAAAATTGTTATTGAAATAGCAAAATCACATTTCAACAGCAAGTAAGGCTACAAAGAGGTTCTCTATCTTGTGTCGAAAACAACGTGGGTCACATTGAACTATTAAATTATTAGTGGTTTTATATTTATTAGCAGAATTTTGTGAATTTTATTCTCCTTACATACGTTTTTTATCCTTAGAATTGTATTGACAGATATATTTCTATGAAAATTTGCAATAAATCTTCTTCTTGCTTCTCTTGTATTTTCTTGGCATTTGTAGAACAAAAAACGTCCTGCCCCATGGTTGACTGACAATATTAAGTTACTGATTAAGCTTAAAAATAGGGCTCGTCTTAGGTACCGCCAGAACAAGTCTGATACTTCTTGGCGAGAATATAGGGACTTGCGAAATTTTGTTAATTATTCTATTCGCGCTGAAAAAAAGGTTTTTTTAAACCACCAATTTAGAAGTGACCCAAAAAAATTTTGAAAATTTTTACGTTGGTTTAATGTTATAACTAAAGCGTCGGCCTCTCCAGATAATTTTGGCGGCCCAGATGAGTTTAATTCCATTTTTTCTGTTAATGGATCTGCTGTGGATGAGCGTATCGATTACGTAACTCAGACTTACGGAAGTACCTTATTTTCTCATTTAACTACTCCATTTAGATTTTACAAGGTGGGTGATGCCTTGGTCACAATAATGTTGTTTAATGTGTAATCCTCAGCGGTGGGTCCAGATAAAATTGACTTAAAAATAGTATTGTGCACTGTTCCCACTTTAACCCCTTATTTTACTTTTTTATTAAATAAGTGTCTCACTTCGGGTACGTTTCCTCAGGCTTGGAAGTCTGCGTATGTTCTACCTATTTCTAATCAATCAAGCTCCTCTTCTATTAATGATTTCCGACCAATTAGTTTGGTTACCCATACTGTCAAAGGTTTTGGAAAAGATTGTGGCTGATCAAGTGAGAGTTTTTTTTATCTATTAATCGAATACTTCCTGTCAATCAATCGGGGTTTCACCCTAATCACAGTACGACTTCGGCTCTTTTAAAAGTTACTGATGACATTTTTTAAGCTTGGTACTCTAGACAGAACACTTGCCTTGTCTTATGGACTACAGTAAAGCATTCGATACTTTGAGCCATCAGACTCTTTGTATAAAGTTAAAATATTTTGATTTTGATGATTTAGCTGTTTCATTCTTTAGGAATTATTTATCTAAAAGGTCTTAAATAGTGGCTTTTAGCAATAACTATTCCGATGTCGCGATGCTTAAAAGGAGTGTTCCTCAGGGAAGCGTTTTAGGTCCATTGTTATTTTAAATTTATACTGGTGACTTTTGTAGTATTCTACAATCATGTTCTTTTCATCAATATGCGGATGACACACAAGTTTATTATTCATTGGGTTTGACTGAGCTTGAGGATGCTGTGCATAGGATTAATATGGATTTAGAGCTTTTGTCGGATATATCTGCTGCACATGGTTTGATACTTAATGGGTCAAAGACGGAAATGTTGATTTTTGGCAGTCAGAAAGGTATTATTGTTTCTAGTCCTGACTTTAGGCTTTACCTTAATGATCAGCTACTTGCTTCTAAAGATTCCTGTAGAAAGTTAGGCTTGTGGATTGATGTTGATCTCCGTTTTAAAACTCATGTTATCGAAATAATCCATAAAGCGTATTGCGCATTGAGATCCCTTTATATTCATAAAGATATTCTGAGTAAAGAACTAAGATTAAAACTTTGCGATTCTTTAGTTTTGTCTCATCTTGCCTATTCCAGCATCGTTTAATGGCCGGCCATTTTGAATCAATTGAATCGTGACAAGGAAAGCTTTCAGCGAGTTCAGAACTCCTGTATTCGTTTCTCATACAACTTACGTAAATATGATCACATTTCTGCTAGTTTTTCTGATTCTGGATGGTTAAACCTTGAGGAGCGTTTTCGGCTTCAATATGCCCGTTTTATATACAAATTAAATACTACTATCTCTCCTTCATACTTAAACGCTAAGATTAACAGGCGCAGCGAGACTCATCAACGTAATACTCGCCATTGTAATCTTTACAGCGTGCCCAAACATTCAACTGCATTTTTTCAACGATCTTTTAGCTATAATGCGGCTAGATTGTTTAACTTGATCCCTTTGGATATTAGGGCTCTTCCTTCCATTGGGCCCTTCAGTAAGCAACTTAGAAAGTTTGTTGTGGCTGAGAGATTTTTTACTTCTAGTTAGTTTATCTTCATACATTTAGGTATTAGGGAATTATACTTCTCTTTTTTTTATTATTATAATTAGAATTATTTTTTCTCTTTAGTCTGGTGGATCTACGTAATAGCGCAGATTGCGAGTAGCGCCACCATAAAAATAGTTATTAGGTCTCTATTTTGTAACCTATTTTATTAAATAAAGGCATTTATTATTATTATTAACAGATTAACAATCTCATGTAAGAATTTTCCCATTTTCACAATTTTTTTTTTGGTTTTGAATGATTTATTCCACTATCCATAGCGCAACTCTTTTTTTTTTGGTTCAAATGTTTCTTGGAGACATTTTGAATCCTACAGAAAAAAATCATCAATTGAGTATTTTGTATTTTTACAAAAATACAAGGAAGGTCTAAAATAAGCCCCTGTTCAGTCCTCGTTGGAAAACCCTACAAGGTAATCCAAATAATAGTTTACATGCCAAAACTAGCAATGGCGTTTACATTCAACTAGTTCACCCTCATCATTTGTAAAGTGGCCTCTTGTATAATTTTTGGCGTAGATTCTGGTCAAGTGAGTCCATTCTCGCGACATTTTCGAAACAGAGAAGCTTTTAGAGAGTTCTCCTAAAAAAATTCTATGGAACTCTCGTCTCGGTTTTTGCGAGTTTTTAGGCGCTAAAGGGACCCACAGTGGCCTTTATTTCAAAAATATACACGCCTTAAAAAAATATTCGTCATTTTCCGATATTGGTCAATTTTCATAGGGTTCGGAACAGCGTCAAAAGAAGCTTGTCTAGGAAATGTGTGTTAATTTTTTTGACAGTTATGGTGTATCAAAGCAAAATAACTCGATAAGAGAAAATCGGGTTGACCGTTGGTTGGCGGCCCCGAAGTGTTTCCTAAAAATATGCCAAATCTCAAATTTCCACCTTTGCTTTCGAGAAAAATGTTAAATATCTAAAAATTACCCGAATGAGCGTTACTAGCCGTATGTAGCGTTACATGCGCAGACAGTTCAGTCTTATTCATTGCCAAGGAGAAAGTGTGCTGAATGTGCCAAAAGATGTTCTCACTTTAAATTTTCAATAGTGTTATAGCATTTAATGATAAATACAGGAATGATGGTTTCGAGCCAGGAACTTCTCTTTTGCTCGCCTGTCTTAACCAGGCATTGATTACTTTGGTCATACGCACCTGACCTACCTGACAAGAACAATAATTTGCAACCGATTGAAAACTAAAGAGTTTAAAAGCTCGTTTTATAAATCATAGAATCCGCAGGAGATTTCAGTTTAAATGCGCTATCCAGCAAATTCTATAAATATGACCTGTCGCAGGTCGCGGCCGTAAACTAGGAAGATAAAATTAACATCGATTGGCATTAAAACATATGGAATCCGGAAACTAAAATTACATTGAAATATATACACTGCTGATTATTGAAATATTGATACCTATCTTAAACTACGTTCACGCTGGTCGATGGTGAATTTTTACTGTTTGAAGCTAAGTGGGATAGTGGGAAATTACTTTTAGTATAGAGAAATATGGTTACTATGCAGGTAGAATGCGATGATGTTGCTAATCGCAGATCGCAGACATTAAGCACATGCAGCTATTAACTTTAACAAAAAATAAAATCATGCAGTTCATCTGTGAGTCAATATAATAAAAGTGCACTCGAGAGATCATACAATAGCTAATGTATTATAGGTGGTTGGTGTTTAGCTGTAGCTCGCTAACGATATAGTGCTGTATGTGGGGTATTATTAATGAGTATAATACGGGTTAATATACACTTGTACTTAAGCGAAGAACCACCCTGAACCCTTCCATATGGCACGGTCTTTCCACAATCCGCAGAGAGCTCATGCATAAGGCTTCGCACTCGACCGATGTCCTGTCAGCAACATAGGTGTGGTGTTTGGAATATAAAACCAATACAACATTGATTAAACTCGCTTCAATCAACTCCTGTAAGCTGTCTCCTACTAGACTCCAAAGAGACCAGCATAGCTCTAATTCATCCCACTATTATAGGTAAGATGCACTCATAATAAACATTGAATTTTCATTTGACCCCTCTCTATAGGGGAACTATCACCTTGTCGTTGGTGAGAGGGCTCAGTAGCCTACAGCCAGGGAGCAATGCCGGCGGTAGCATAGCTACCGGTAGGGCCACCCATGCCGGTAAGGTCTCGAAGTGCTGAAAGTGAAGCTAAGAAAGTTCCCACGCAGCGTCGGATCCAGAGTGGACGGCTGCAAACAGCGTCTGTTCTCCATGTTAGGAGCGGCTGAGAAAACCATTCGCCAACACGCCCGGCAAGCGTGGCGTCTTAAATGCCAAAACCTCTCAAGAAATGAAATTAAATGTCGAACCTCAAAACGAAACTACCCCAGGTGAGTAGAGTCCAAGACTCAAAATCTCACACTGAACATTCAGTCAGCTCCAAGGATTCTGGGGGGGGGGGGGGGAGCAAAAGTTCGAGAAGGCAACCACTTCGGCAGAAACTCTTAAAATCAAATGCACCATTATTTATTGCCACTTACAACATAAGAACATCAAGAACTATAGAACACCTCGAGGAATTTGAAGAAGAACTTATCCACATAAAATGGGATATCATTGGAATTTGCGAAACTAGACTGCCCGGAGAAAGATGCACTACCCCATACAGCACACCAAATCAAGATTACGATGTGTTCGCATTGTGACGATGTATCTAGATGCAGACACAGGGTTGCACAATTCTACGATGTAAATGTGCTACGTTTACACATTTCAGGTACACACGTATGCACAAAGGTTAAACGTCCGCCTCACAATGTAGCCACAGTATACCATTTACATATACACAACTTAAGTGATCCACAGTGTGTTATTGGCTGCACAGTGATTGTGTATTATGCTTAAACTCTGCTTACACAAGGCATTTGTCCTTCTCAATTTGAACGTAAATATACTATTCCGTGTATATGTAGCTCCGTCGCCCCATGTATACGTCCTGTCAAAGAAACCAATTTTTCATGAGCTACTTCAGGAAAATAAAAGTTTTGCCGCCTGACCTTTATTCGTTCTCAAAACAGGTACTTTTAAAAAATAATTAATATTATGTTTTTTTGAGAACGAAAGAGCGGGCAGCGAAACTTTTATTTTCCTGAAGTATCTGTCTGAAGAAAAGTTACTTTAAAATTGTTCTTTTTTTCTTTCCACATAATATACAAAGAGCGGCTAAAATATAGAACAAATTCATTTAAAAATCAGGTATTGACTTTTTAGAAAAATGCTCGATCACGTCAGTTATAATTGGGTGTTTCAAAAAAGTAGATTTGATGTCAATTTTTTTTTTTAAATGAAACACTATTTTTTAAAATCCAATTTTGAATTCTGCGTCAAATTCTATGTATAATTCACGTAGCATACTGTAGCACTTTCCTGTCTTAATTTTTAATAGCCTATCGATTGATGGCAACTTCAATACATATCTCCAAAACAGTTAGATATGGAGTATAGGTTCATGCTACATGAATTATGCTTAGAATTTGACGGACAATTCAAAATTGGAATTTAAGCAATAGTGTTCCATTTAAAAATAAATTAAATTTGATGTCAAATCTGCTTTTTGACACAACCTGCATAAATTCTTTTTAGAGCAAAAAAGCAGAACAAAAAATTATAATGGACGTGTTGGAGCATTTTTCTAAAAAATCAATACCTGATTTTGAAACGAATTTGTTCCATATTTTAGCCGCTCACTTTATATTGTTACTACTACGGAACGCTATCAATTGGTGCAACAGAAAGCAGAAGTAGGAAAACACTAGAAAATTACAGAACTTTTACAAGAATATTAAAATGTATTGAAAATATTCAAATAACATAGTAAAAACGCAAATATATCTTATGCTATACATTGCCAGCCTTTGTTGCAGCTCAGCAGCTCTCTTTTCAGCCATTCTTCGTTTTTTGAAACAAAAAAAAAATCCTCCAGTCGGTTGGTTGCTTGTCGTAACCATTCGCAGACCGCCACGTCGTCGTTTTGGAGCTCAAATTTGGCAAATTGGGTCTTGGACAAGAGTCTTTCATAAAGTCACTGCAATAATACAAAAAAGTACCTATAAGCTGAGCACAAGATCAACTGTTATGATTGTAACTGTAAATACTCTGAAGGATGTTCACTTTCTAATTTAATAAAACTAAATGTGCAGAACATTATACGCCGTGATACCCAATGACCTTTGATTGTGCATTTCCTACAGCATCCATACCCAGTGTGGCCTTTGAGCTATATATGAACGAGCCGGTGCCGGTACATCGCAAATGCAAGCATCCATTACGATTTTATATGTAATTCCTGAATCTATAATTCCATTATTTACGAGTTCCACGTTTTGTTTTACAAAATTAGACAAAATAAAGAACAAGACTCTGGTTTGCTATTTCCGTGATATATTTTTAACACTTTATTGATTTAAAGTGTTCCAAAAATAATAAAATTGGGCAGTTACGGTTTGATAAAAAAAAGAACCCTAAATTGACATGCATCAAAGGGTGTTGAAAATTTTTGTATCAAAAATCAGGGTAGCGATAAGCGTTACTGTATTTCCATGACCGCCTAGGTATTCTATAATAAGAAAGTGCATACCACCTCAGAACTTTACACATGGTAAAATGACTACTACCTGCTACCACATGATATACAAATGGCCAGCATGCTAACGCTCTGCGCTGGCATTGTTCCATCTCCCTCGAATGTAGAAACGACAACACACAACTGCAGAGTGTATGTTATTACACTGTACTATTACTTTTACGTGGTGTATACACAAAATTTTACTTAAAGTCATAATCACCACACTAATGATTTAAACTTTCTCAGCATCCTGTACGAACGTTAAATTTCAAAATTCTAACGACCCAATTAACTTTACGTTATTATAGGTACATAAAAATGTTAGGTAGAAATCCAACAAATTACATTAAACCATTGTAAGCATCATGTAGGGACCTATACGGACGTTAAATTTCAATAACATTCTAATGATCCATCTGTACGTGTATAAATATGTTAAGAATCTTAGGTGCATAGGGTTAGTTTGGGTTATTAATATTATTAAACATTGTAGCACCAATATTAATGGTACCTAGGAGTAATAAAGTATTTATCAATTTTTACTATACCTTATAATCCGTTTCAAAGTGCACAGAGACACACACACTTCCGCGTCTTCCCAAATGATAAAGCAAAAATGGCTGCTATATGATGTGGATTTACTACCCCACTTTTATAGAGGAAAGAGGATACACATGAGATACACATGCCCGGTATGCTCACGCTGACGCTTGCGCGCGCATTGTGCCGTGCTTCTTGAATGGTAGAATGTAGATACGACAAGACACAACTAAAGAGTGTATATATAGTTCTTTGTATCATGTGTGTATATCGCACTTTTACGTGGTGTATGCAGTAGGTACAAATATTGCATAAAGCATCACACATACATATGACTTAAACCTTGTACGTATCAGGTACGGACGTCAAATTTCAACATTCTAATGATTCTTCTTTACGTTATATAAAAATGTTTAGAATCTTAAGTGCATACGGTATACAATTATTAAACATTATATCACATAATTCTATCAACATAAACATAGGTGTATCTCATATGTGTACGTCAGTACTAGATCAACAATTAGTTTCATCATAACATATTTTGTTTCTCACTTGTATATCTTGTAGAGACGTAATTTGAATTGGACGTGCTGTATGGGACCTTACAGACAGGCCACACCCTCTATCAGAACAATGCAAAGGACAGGGACCACATTGGAGACGTAGCACTAATGATATATGAAAACTTTAAACATACTATAACTAAATACCAAGCGATATTTGAAAGTGTCATATATATAACAATCAACTTAAATAAGAGACATAGTCTGCAGATCATCCAAGCCTACGCACCGACAAGCAAGGCAGAAGAAGAAGAGATCGAAAGATTCTACGAAGATCTGGTCAAAGCTCGCCAAATGGAAAAAGCCCACTTCGTAATAGTCATGGGAGACTTTAATGCCAAGATAGGAGAACGAAAACAGGGAGATACGGACCATGTCGGAAACTTCGGATTAGGCGAAAGAAATGAAAGAGGAGAGACTCTAACAAATTACCTGAACAAAGAAAACCTATACTGTCTCAACACATTTTTTAAAAAACCAAAGCAACGCAAATGGCCATGGCGCAGCCCAGGCAATAAAACCAGAAATTAAATCGATTTTATCCTTTCCAACAAGAAGACAATATGTAGGGACGTATCGGTTCTAAACAGATTTAACTCGGGAAGCGATCACAGACTAGTAAGAGCAAACATTAAAATTAATACTGCAACTGAAAGAAAAAAGCTCCTCAAAAAGCACCGCTATCCTACTAGCGATGTTCTGCAACTAAAAGAAGCAGAATATCAAAACGACCTGCACCAAAAACTAACAAAAATAAAATTGAAGCAACTGGAAATAGATGAACTCGCAGATAAAATCACAAGCGCTGTGAAAATTTTGGTAAAGAAGATATGTGCAAGGACACAAAATCACAAAGACGCAAAGCTAAGTCAAGACACACTAAAACTATTGGAAAAAAGACGGAACGCAGAGGACAGAACAACCCAAGAATATGTGGACTTAAACAGGCAGGTCAAGAAAGAAATAAGAAGGGACAAAAGAATGTACAATGCGAAAATTATAGAGGAAACCATAAAGGATAATTGCAGGATGATGTGTTGAGCAAAAAACTTTCGTTGGGTAAAACAAAAATCACAAAAATGCGAAATGAAAATAATATTATAGTACACAACAAATACGACATCATTAAATCGATTGAAACTTTCTATACTGGCCTCTATTCATCTAAATCACAAAAAACAGTAAAAAAGATAAACATCATGAATGTCGGATCCGAGGATCTCCCAGAAATCACGGAGGGGGAAATAAACAAAACATTAAAACAAATGAAAAATAACAGATGCCCAGGCGAGGACCAAGTCACCACAGAAATGTTGAAACTAAGAGGGAAGACTCTACAGAAAACAATAAAAATACTGTTAAATAAATGTCTTCACGCAGGTAAAATACCAACCGGATGGTGTAACTCTGAAGTAATACTACTGTTCAAAAAAGGCGATAACACAAGCGTCGAAAATTACAGGCCTATATCCCTTCTATCACATTTATACAAACTTTTTACAAAAATTATAACGAATCGCCTAACATCCAAACTGGATCCTTATCAACAGGCGGGATTTAGAAAGGGATACAGTACGATAGACCACCTATATACAGTACGTACCCTCATAGGAAAATGTACAGAATATAACGTACCTATACACCTAGCCTTCGTTGACTTCCAAAAGGCTTTCGACACGGTTGAATCATGGTCAATCTTAATGGCCCTACCAAACGCAAGAGTAGACTCGAGATGCACCCAAATCATTGAAAGAATTGATAGGGAAGCAACAATACATATAAGATTAGATGAAACAACTACTACCAACAGAATACCATTGGAAATGGGAGTACGTCAGGGAGACACCATCTCACCCAAACTGTTCACGCTGGCCCTCGAGGACATCTTTAAAAAATTAGAGTGGGACACTAAAGGTATTAATATAGATGGGGTCAGACTTAACCACCTCAGATTCGCAGACGACATAGTCCTAATAAGCAACAAAGTCACGGACCTACAGGAGATGCTAAACGGATTAAACCTAGCATCTATAAATATCGGGTAAATATGAATTATAGTAAAACAAATATAATGAGCTCTGAAGATATCAACATACACATTCAAGATAATAACATCGAATGCGTAAATGAATATATATACCTGGGACACACTATTAAACTGGGAAAAGAAAATCAACACGCGGAAATCAAAAGGCGCATAAGATTGACATGGGCAGCTTTCGGCAAACTGGGACACATTCTAAAAAACAACATGATCCCTATAAATTTAAAACGCAAAGTATATAATACCTGTGTACTACCCGTGCAAACATACGGATTGGAAACAATTAGCCTAACAAAAGAATTTGCAAATAAGCTTTTGACAACACAAAGAGCAATGGAACGAAGCATGCTAGGGGTCTCACTCCGCGACAAAATTAGAAATGAGGATATCAGAAGAAAAACTAGAGTTGCCGATGTAATGCAAGAGGCGGCTAAGATGAAATGGCAGTGGGCCGGTCAGCTGGCCAGACTGGATAAAGATAGATGGGCACATAAAATAACAGTTTGGAGGACTAGACAGACCAAGCGAAGCATAGGACGCCCACAGAAAAGATGGGTGGACGACATTAAGAGGGTGGCAGGCAAGCACTGGTTAAGTATAGCAAGGAACAGGGAGACATGGAAGCATATGAGATAGATCTATATCCAGGAGTGGACAGCTGTGGGTTGAGGAAGAAGAAGAAGAAGATTGGACTTCCACACATTTTCAATTCTCATAAATCTAAACCTATTCATACATCAGCGTTAAATGTTTACACGATGCGACACATGCATCGGAAAGGTGGCGCACCTCGGCCAACGTCAAATGCATACGTTCGGTACAAGGCAAATATTAAAACAAACGCTGTCAAAATTTTATGTTTATTGAGACCTGTTTGCTTAGTGTGCACACACTTTAAGCCTCCCTGTGTCGAACGCCTTTGTGAATTCGATGAAACAAGCGTGTTGGTTTTCCATATCTCAAAGGATTTTTCTACTAGATACCTTTCATACATACTAGATCGATTTGGATGTCTCAAGCGGATAAGCTCTTCAAAATGCAAAAAGGGCACTCAAAGTCACTGGTTCTATGATTCATAGCAAGCCTTTATCTATTAAGTACAGTATTACGTTACTATGTGTATTTTTTTAAACGTTATAGGGGATTTATCATAGGAATTGGGTTGGGATTTTGTGTTTAGTTTAGTTTGTATTAGTAGGTATAAACCTGCATGCAGTGTGGTCAATTAAGTCTGCAACATATGGGAAACAATTTACGAGTATTATTGATTTTTCAGAAAATTTCAGTCTCGATAAAGATGGCGCATGAAGACAAACTAACATAGGCAATGTTAAATCTGATATATTGTGTACAGGGTGCGCAAAATTTATGATAATGTGCTTGTGTAAAATAAACATTTTGGGCAATCGACAATTTAGAGACGGCCAAATTAAAAAACATAAAAAAATTAATAAACTTTTCCAATACGAGGTGTAGTTTCTGATAAAATCTAGGTTAAATAAGCAAAATACCTGGCGCAAAGTTTCTCAGAAACTACAGCTCGTTTGAAAATAGCTTATTGAGATTTTTAATTAATATTATTATGCTTTTTAATTGGGCTTTCTGAAAGTCGCTGATTTTCCATCAATAATTTATATAAGCATATTTTCATAAATTTGGCGCACCCTGTACACAATACCTCAGATTTAGCATTCCCTGTATTAGTTTCTCATCATGCGTCAACTTTTATCAAGAGTGAAATTTTCTGAGAAATGAATAATAAAATAATTTCCCATATATTGTAGGCTTAATTGACCATACTGTATACTATTATTTATATTTTTTCCTTTATTTTGCAGCGTTTATTGTGTTTTGCGTTAAGCATGTACCTACAAGGTAGCTCCAATTCGAGTCTATGTATGGGGAACTCGAAAACTGTTTAGATATACAGTGTCGGTTAAATCAGAGCAAAATTGCGCATTTAGGTGCCTAACAATATGCCGTTTAGAAAGTTTTAAAATTCCGAGTATTTCCGGATAGAGTTATCAGGACAAAAAAAACAAAATATTGAAAGATCGTTTTATTTTTTTCCTGAGCTCATTTTGATTTAAAAACGGATTTCAATTTGAATTGCACTTTTGCATTGCCACTTTTTTCGCGCTATCCAATGATGATATCTAGCATGGAATCCGACGTTTCGTCTTCAAAGGGTCATCATCAACTTTCTTTTTTTAAATACAAACTTTAATTTTTGATGTGTAAACATCTTACGCGACGGTATGAGGGTAAATATCGGCAAATGGGACGGAAATGTGTAAACAAATGACGACGGAAATGTGCAAGCGGCTGTGACATCATAACCATGCGCAGTGATATTACGAGAGCTGCTAAAATATTTGTGCATGTCGATATATGATATGTTTACACATCAGTGTCTCGAGTACTAGCAGACTCGCTCATCTTTTTATCGCTTTTCAGATGATATTGGCGTTATTAATATGGATGTGTTTTAAATTTTTTTCTAGTTTTTTTTTAAATTTAAATTTAAATCTTTTTTTAAATATTTATTTTGCTTTGGGGTAAAAATAAACGAACCTGTTTATTCAATTATACTATTTTTGTTAAAAATAAAGGCTCCAATTTTCCACTTAACAAAAAACAAAATAAAATGTTTTATAGAATATAAAAATTTCAAAAAATTACCAACTGACACTGTATCTGTTATGATTTTCGAGATCCCCATACATAGACTCGAATTCGAGCCACCCTGTACAGAGTTGAAACTTCAGCAAATATTTAAATCTTTTTCCAACATAAATCTTTTCCAAATGATTAAAATAATTGATTTCGAATCATTTTCTGCGACAATGTTTTTAAAACCATTTAATTTAATATTTTTTTTTTTCGAAATAATTTAGGATTTAAAATCATTTGAAAAAAATGTATATATTTTTTCACTTACGCGTCATTCCAAAACCTTCTTAGAACGATTTAAAATCGTAAATAATCGTTTCAAGACGTATTTAAATCATTGGGATATTCAAAAGATTTCAACGAGATTTAAATCATTTTAATAAGATTTAAAATCATGAATAATTTCAAAACGATCTAAATCGTCCCGATATTCGATTCATTTGGAAAGATTCGACTGCAAAAGCTATTTTTTATACAAGAGTCTTTTTTCGATGCGAAAGCTGCGCACATGCGTAATGGCGACCCAAGAATAGGTACCTATTATTATGGCTTTGGTGGCTTTGCATGACCCTCCGCTCGCTTCGCTCACTACGGGGTGCAACCGACAAAAACTAACCAAAACTTACCTACCAAATTAAAAAAAAAAAAATTAATAAAAAACATACATGACTGCTATAATACCACCATATGTCTTGAAAATATTTAACTCGACAGTAAAGACATGGGAAATTCTGATACATTCCGCTATTACGCATGTCCGCAGCTTTCGCATCGAAAAGTTAGTAGGTGCCCTAGACGCTTTTTTTTTATCCCCCCACCTAACCCAACCTAACCCTATGTGCAGGTGGTAGGTGGGGAGGCGGTGAATACAGTAAAGCCACTGTAGCGGTGAATGATCTTGCGCGCCAGTGGCAACGGCTTGAACTTTAACAATCATGTCTTATTAATGTAATATCATTGTTTGAAGATGGAAGATCGCAAATGTTAAATTATTAGATGTAAAAATACATAAGAAAATGATGTGTGTTTAAGACCACATGAGAGTTGTAAAAACTTCAACAATGCGAAATTAATGTTATGAAATAACAGTATTTTCTTGTGTTCAATATTTTGAAATTACTTGCCACAACATCGATGTTTAAAATAACATTTTAGTGCGAAATATCTCATAAAATCGGCAGGTATTGCTTCTCATCGCTTGAAAAATGTCAAATTCTCCGATCATGGTTCATTTTCCCATCTTAAAAGTGATGCAAATGAGATTTCAGGCAAATAAATCTCTTTATCTGCCACAAAAACTATACGCATCGATATTACAAAAGTGAAATTTTACCTCTAAATCTGCCACAAAATCTACCAGACTCTGCCTCTAATCACCAAAAAATATCAATATTTCCGATCCTAATCCATTTTTCGAGCTTCAAACCGTTTTCAATGATAATTAAATGTATACATTTACATTTTTTAACTTAAGCGTCAAATTTCCCATAATGCATCAAAAGCAAGGCTATCATCAAATTCGTAAAATTGCTTAAATATTGGAAATTCCATATTTCCGAATTTCTGCATGTTTCAAGTTAACTTCGATTTTTTTTTGAAAATAGCTATTCATTGGCTGACAAGTACGCTTTAAATAGATTTTTTAAAGCAATTCGGTATTTTCAATCGGATCGATGCGATTTTTTGGTAGGTATGTTCTGCTCATATACGTCCTCTTTAAGTTTGGTTGCTCTGGATTATTCAGTTTTCCAGTAATAACATATGAGTCGTGTCGTGTCAAAACTCGAAATGCGAAAAGTTTAAATTCATCATATAAAGTGTCTTCTAATACAGTTTACGGGGTAGTAATCGGCTTTTCTAAAAAAAAATGCTTGCCGATAAAAATAAAAAGAGCTTTAATTTTTATTGACCCATCGATGATTTTACACTTTCGTGATGAGTTTCTCGACAATGTCGAAACATTTGGAGAATTTTTTTTCTTTTTCTTAGATATTCCTTAAGAAACTGATCATCTCAGTGTTTTCGATCATCGCGACCTTTCGGGGCTGGAACGGCCCAAATTGATCTCCTATCGTATTTCTTAATGTATAAACATGCTACTGGGTTCGCGGATTTCAGACACCAGACGTCACTTAATTGAATTTAAGAATCTAATTCCACTTGTTGAAGATGTTGATTACTGTTAATCCGAAAAGATTCATTCGCTTTTATTGAAAACCAAATTCAGATGGATATTGTATATCCACTGTTTTGATTACCGCGTTTATATACATTTACTTTGTTCTTAACTTGCTTTTGCTCGAATATCAAATTCTTTGTTTGTTTTATTTTGCTTATTAAATTTGTTTTTATGTGGATACATGTGCGCTACGTATTTTCTTTTATGTTTCGAAGAAAATAAGAAAAATATGAAAAATTATTTCTACTTTTTTTTGTAGTATTGAGGTTGTGAGCCTGAAATCCTATTGTTTGATTGATCATGAATCATTGTACACACTAACAAAAAAAAATATGTATATAAAATGTATGTATTGAGATCCTTTACAAAATAATTTTGTCTCGAAAATGATTTGTTTAGATATATATCTAATATCATAAACCTAACTACTCCGTTAGGTTTATGCTAATATGATGATTTTGATTCGTGAAAATTATTTAAATCATAAAAGTATTTATGATTCGAATATTGTCCTAAAGTGAAAAGTATATTTGATATATGATTTGAATCTTTTTAAAAATGATTCGTGCAGCTTTGTACATGTAGGTATATATGTAATTATACATCTTAAATAAATGCCTAATGTCTATGTGCACAACATATAAATTAACTATGCAATAATTATAAAATAGGTTACGGATTGTTGTGGTGGATTCATATATCATATGTTACTCTAGGATAGGATATTTCCCTACCAAATCTTCCCTGGAAGATTAAGTTCTTCACGTTCTCAGCTTTAATACCAATATTAGAGTACAAAATTAGACCAGCACAGATCATATAGATGATACAATAAAATTTCTAATGCACTAGTCATAATCAATCAATCATTATCATTAGCAGCACATTAAAAGAAGCAATGTCGAATGAGCAGTGCCTTATGCAGCATCAACTTCGCTTCATTAGAAAAAACTTAAACATAAGTCTAATTTCAATAACTAAACAATTAATTATAAATTTTTTAAATTTAAAGTAATTAATAATAGTTTTGCAAGCTTGTTACTAGTTAGATTACACAATTTGTATTTCAACCACGGGCCACGGTTCAAAGAAGAGATCATCATAGTACCCTAAATATTATATACCATAATTTCAGACACATAATAATCGATGGAAGATGCCATTTTGAGTTGGCATTGTATTTCGTCAGGGGAACCTAGAAAGCAGAAGTAAGATACAATCGGCCCTGATAAGCACCACCCATTGTTCGCAGCGGTACCACCGTAAAGAAGTTCCAATCCTTTCACGCTGGATCGTGTTTAGGCGTGACGGTAAATGCGCTGTTTGCATTTATTGTTACAATTTAAACACAATCTATTCTATAGATAGGACTAATTTGCATTCGAGGAGTTCGGAATATATTCGTAACTAGTGGCAAAATCGAGTTAATTCGCTTCTTAACCTAGGGTTCTTTCTTTCTGAAACAACAGGCTTGAGGTAAGGTTATATGATTTGAAATAGAGCCGCAGACAGTGGTTTGGGCATGCGCCTTCGCCATTTTATGAAAAGACGTATCAAAATTGGTTATAGTTATACTAAATAAATAAATAAAAAAATAAATAATATGTTTATTTAGCACTTGGCTAGTAATTACAAAATTATAAATGAACAAACCACATGACATATTAATTATTAATTACTTGCTATATACAATTGCATAAGATATATCGAAACATTGTGATTAAATATATTTATTTGGCGCGTTCCTGACATTTTCGGGCAGAGCATTAAAAAGACGAACCCCTTCAAAAAATAACGTTTTTTGCAATGCCGTTGTCTTAACAGAATTAATATGAAACTGTTGTCTAGAACGAATATTATACTCGTGAAAATGTGATCTCCTAACAAGAAGGTTTTTTAAGTAAACAGGCAGTTTACTATTTTCTATCTTATAAATTAAAGTGAGGTTCGCCCTCTTCTTTACGCTCTGTATAATTGGCAACCAATTTAGTGTCTGCAACATATCTTTAATAGGTACTTAAGTATTACACGCATTGCTTTATTTTGTTGTATCTGTATGTCTTCTTGGGTACAGCATATAAGAAGAGAACCGCAATAATGAGGTAAAACAATGGTGTTAAAGATTAACATCTTTGTCCATTGAGATAAACAATTTGAAATACGATAAAAGGGACCCAATTTTTTGCCTATTTTTTTTTACACAGATAATCTACCTGACCAGAAAATGTCAATTGGGGATCCAAAAAGACACCTAAATATTTAATATCTGAAACAAAGGAAACAACCGATCCATTAACATTCAAACATAATTCCGCATATTTTCTACAGTTTGCATTAGAACCTATAACCATACAATTTGTTTTCGCTGTATTCAATTTTAATTTAATTTTACATAGCCAGTCATAAAGCAGTACAAGCTCGTTGTTCAAAATATCAGTAATTTCCCCGAAATATTTACCCGATACAGAAATCAGAGTGTCGTCCGCAAACAGGTTTACAAAAGATTCCTTTAAAACCTGGTAAATATCATTGCCATAATCAATAAAAAGAAGAAGACCAAGAACACTACCTTGCGGGACTCCTAATACACTTTCTATTTTACTAGAAATATTACATCCCACCTTAGTTCTTTGAAATCTGTTTAAATAATCCCTAATCCACTCTAATGCTTCATCTCTAACACCATACAGGCGCAACTTTTCGATGAGGATATCCCGATCAATAGTTTCGAACGCACGTTGCAGGTCCACAA
>MU190614.1:0-10307 GCA_016904865.1 Pissodes strobi
TTGCAGCGGGATTGCCATACAAAACAGGGTGGAATGGTTAAAATATAATACAGCAGGCTATAACAGCTGTGGCTAAATATTTAGAAATCACAAAAATTTATTTGACCACTCTGTTAGCGTTTTGCATTTATAGGTAGGTTTTATTACTCCGCACCATTTCGAAATAGAGTATAGTACTTAATATTAAAACGTGTTAAATATTACTTATATCTAAGTGATTTGCAAACGATTTCAGGCGCATATTTCTCAGATAAACAATAATTCGATTTCGTTCTCAAGATGTCTGGACAAAAATTCATGGGTAGACTAACTTGCTTACTAAGAACATTCCGAACACAGTACTGTTTCGAGTTTTTGATCCAAAATGTATAGAAATGTTTTTTTATTCCTTTTGTAGACAATATTTCGAGGGATGCCGCAATAAAGGTAATATTTTATATATCTTGATTTACAGAGCAGAAAACCAAGATATTAATGAGATAATAATATTCGGAAAACTGTATTATGAAGGGTTAAATGGGGTAATGAGGAATATTTTAGATAGTTCTAATAGAAATTTAATGGCGCTTGGTTATATAACGTAAACAATATTCTACACAGTGTGTCTCAAATATATGGCGAATTATAATGGGGAATATTTTAGACAATTATAATTGTAATTTATTTTATTGGCGCTTGGTTAGTTTCAGTTAGTTGGCTCTAGATGTTTAGATTTCTAAGGTATTTTGAAAAAATTTAAATGATACATTTTGGGAAAAAAGATCTAGTAACTCTTTATTTATAAACATTTCTAAAATCCGTACAAACATATCTAGAGCAACTTTTTACGAGGAATATGGTCGTCTAGTGATATCCCAAACTAACCCAACCTTTTTTTATTCACGATCCTTTTAGATTTTTTTATAAAAATGTTCGCTGCTACCCGTTGTCACATAATGCGTAGCAGGCCATGTGGATAATTTTGGAGACTACGTCCAAATTTTGCCAAAATTTGCTCAATAACTTGCATGTTTTTCCACCTTACCAATGCTATTATAAAAATTCGACTACCTTGGATTTTTCAAAAGTGTTTTTTACTTTAAACCCCCCGAGGTAACTTTTAGAAGAAATATATTGTAGGACTTAGGAAAAGTGATTTTTTTTTAAAGATATATTAATGTGGCGGATTTTATGTCAAAGCCAATCTTATGTCATCTTGAATATCCAATAACCAATGACGCATGCAACACTAAAATTGAATCATCGATTTTCCTGAAATATATTAGGCGCTGAGGAATCATTTCGAAGCTCCAAAAATTCACCCGCACTTCATCGGGAATGTCGGCAACATACACACATGCATGAAATGAGGCTCAAACTAATGCTGCTCGGAGAAATAACATTGAATTTCAGAATTCAAGAGCTTGAAGGTGATTATTAATTCCCTGGGTAAGACTGTCTACAATTCGTGTCGATTCTTCAGCTTTGATGCAAAGCTGTTTAAACATAATAAAGTTTCTAAAATTTACTTCATCGCGCCAGTTTCGCAGCTTCAACACGAACGCTTGAATATTATCTCTGAAGTCGATAATGTACCAATTTAGCTGATATAAGATGTCTGATATATAAGTTACTCTTTGGATCCAGATCTCATTATTAAAGTGTACCACAAGGTCATGCTTTCCTTTGATTTCTAAGAACAGTTTTAGTTCGTTTTCCAATTCAAAAACACGGCCAACAACATTTCCTTCTAATAACCAACATCAGTGAAGGAAAGAAGAGCATCATGATCAGAATCCATGTCTTTGCATAACACTATATTTTACATAAGTAACAATTATTATAATCAGAGTCAAGCCCTTTTTGCGACGGCTTTGGAGGAGTTTTATTAACAAAGGCAAATCGGTGATTCATGCAGTGCAATCCCATTGCTTAGGGTGCAAGGTTTTTAACTTTTGACTGAAAACCCAGCATGGCTGGTGCTGCCGGTGCACTCTCCACACAAGTTTCTCCATTGTAATTCATTCCTCCGCCGAGTACCGACTTCGCGCCAACTACTATTGGATAAATGTCAATATTGTATTCTTGCGCGGGTTTCTACATCGAGATTCGCCACCTCGTTATATTGAAAGAATATTGAATGGATGTAATTTAAGCCTCTGAATAATTTTAAGCTTATGGTTTATGTCCGCCTACACTTTCGGTGACGCCCTAAAAGAATCATGGCTATCCCATTGGGGGATCGCGACCCACCGTTAGGAACCACTGAGCTAGAACGATTCAGTTTTCTGGAACCACCATCCACTCATTTTTTCCTATGACCGCAATATTTGACTTTACTTGCTTTTAAAAGAGCATTTTGGGTCACACCCTATGGATGCCAGTGCAAAAATGCTCATAACTATCAGTTTCGGATTATAAATAACTCGAAGGATACATAATATACGTTGTTTCGTTCCTCTAATAAAATTTCGTATTTCGTTTTGTTATTATGAAAGAGACATCAAAGTCCTCCTAAAATAGTATATTACTATTACATAACACCTGTTGAAAGTACTTTTTTTCAAACGAGGAGGTTATATAGCATGAGGTGTTAGCCGAAAATTGTCTACGGCCACGTATGAAAATGACACAAAAATACTCTTTAGATTCTTAAAAACACGATTAATATAACACGCGTTGAAATCCACTTTTCAATACATGTGTTGAAAAATACTTGTCGCGTCATCCTGATCTGTCCAGTCAAAATGTCAAATCAAATATGATGTTAAATTGACAGCATCCGCCATCTATTCAAATAGAGTCATGTTCGCCCTGAAAGTGATCTCTAGTAGTAACGATGTGAAAAATCACAAGATGGCCGCCCAACTTCAAAATTAACATTGAAAATGTTTCTGTTATCCTAATATGGGGCCTCAAATCCTTAAAAAGTGTATGCTACATTTTCCCCATGACGTCATACGAATGAGAGATATCGCTTCAAATATTTTTTGCGTATCATATGAGACCTTCATAGATCGATCGAATAGATCCATGGTCACCTGAAATGGCCAATGACAAAACTTTTTGGAGGTCCAACATTTTTTTATAGCAAAAAAAAGTCAATATTTGGATTTCGCGCATTTTGTAAATAACTCGCGATCCCCAAGAAACTACACTAATAATTTTGTAACTGATACAGGAAATGTTGAGCAATGTCATTAAGTTAATTACCGTCCCCTGAAGAATGTGGATTAGAAGTAAAAGTAGGTAAAACTTTAAATTGTACCTTTTGTGCAGCCGTTTTTTTTTTAGTTGGCGACAATAGTTATTTGTTTTACTAGGCAGCAAAGTAGTAGATTGGCTGCCGCGGCTGATAGTTCATAGCCGAGCGTAGCGAGGCTAGGAATTCAGCTAAGGCAGTCAATCTACTTTGCTACCGAGTTGAACATATAATTTTTTCTCCGATTGTTTATAATGATATATTATGTATATTGTATATTTGCAAATTATTACAATTCCCACAATCTTTTTATTTTTCCTGTAGTGATAAATGAAGACAAAATTTGATAGAAATCACAATTGTTGGAACGGTTGGTTGCTATGGAAATGTATATGTCCATAATAATTATAGTTTGACAACTTATGTCAAACGTTTTATTCCCATGGAGACTAATCACTTTGCTGCCTGGACAGGAAAAGTAATACTTTGCTGATTGATATGTGTCTGCAAAATTAATATTTGCTGTCAATTGGAGAAAAACTTTGTTGTTTTAAGACTTTTTCCGATCAGCGTACGAAATAAAGCCAAAACTTCAAGTAAGTTTAAAAAGACGCATTTCGATACTACGTATAGTTGGAAAATTATAGTTACTTTAATTTGAAGGGTTCAAAGGTGCTGCGCGGGCGTAAAAAAGCTATTATTTGTAAATATCGCTCCGAGTACTCGTTTCGAGATATTTTTTTATTAAAAATTAGATTATAGAAAAGTAAATAAATGCTTTTTTCCACTTCTAGCTCTAATGTCAACCCTTATTGGCCAATTTTTAACTTGAGACGTTGTTTTTCTTACTTTTTGTCAAATTATTTGATTACATCAATTGATTACTGACAAGATAAAAAACAAATAATGTTCAAACATTTAAAAGTTAAGATAACTTGATTAAAATAATTAATAAATAAGCAATCTTATAAAAAAATATATAATTAATGCTTTAATAATTATTACAAAAATATTTGATAGATGTGTTACCAGTGAAAAAATTGCAGGTATATTATATTATATCGACACTCAGACAATAATATTATCTGTCTGAACCTTGGTTAATAATATACTATTATTTAAAAATATCTAATTCAGAATAATTATTAACAAAGTCTACTTTACGGCAAATATTTGACCCATAAGATTTCAATGCAGTGAAACTTTTAATAGCAAATATCTTGAAAACGGTTACTGGAAATATATTTTTTTTAAATAATAATGTTGGGAAAATTGTTATTTTCAATGAAAACATAAATACAGTGAAGTGCAAAAAAGCCACATTAGGTTTATGTACTCAGAGAGACGCTGAGAACACCCTCTACAATCTACATTGAAATTGCCGATAAATCTCAATTTATTGTCTCAAAAAACCGAATCACTATTTTTGGGCAGAAATAATAGATTTTAAAAAAATGTCAATGAAAATGGAAAACGAAATATAAAGTTGATCTTTGATACTGCCAACTTTAGGTAAGTATATTTGTTTTTTAAGGTATTTTTGCCTAAGTAAACAGTGATTTTGCTGTGTGCTATTAATTATTATAAGTCAACAAAATAATATCTGAACACATATCTTTTAAATTAAGCCTACATTAAAAAAATAAACTTGAGAAAGTATAATATATTAATTAAGCAGATCAATCAGTAATATTTTTAATATTCACTCACCTCGTTTATAAAAGGCGCTTTCTCACTATCATTGCTTCCCTAGCTACTAAATTCTACTTTATTTGCCAATGAACCAACAATATAAAGTAATCTATAAATTCCAACAAATACGGAAAACTAGATTTTTGCCCACTTTTAAATTTTGAATAGAAAGATCCACCATTAATTTTCCGCAATTCATAGCTCGTCAAATAATTGCTCACAACCAAGCTCTCAAATATAAATAAAGTGACTAAAGAAATGCCGCGGCAACGTTTTCGTGCCCGACACGTCCGGCAACAGTGCCGGGCTCGATCGCGTCTGTTAGGCGTTTCATTCCGATTAACGCTGGCGTGAAAAAGCGGTAAAGTGTTTCGATCCTGGATACGACTACTGAATATGGCAAAAACATTTTTTTTTAGATTTTCTTACCCCTCTTTGGTTGCTCATATTTGGGGTATTAACAATAGAGGTAGATCATATTCTATACTCCCCACATTCATTTTATTCTAGTGGGTCTTAGGTTGTCCGATGAACATGTCGGGTAGTATAGATAGATATAGATAGGTAGTCGTTGCTGACTAGTTAAGCAGTAAACTAGGTAATATTGGGCTATGCAGCAAAGTGAAAGAGTACTCTTTAAAGGTAAACCAAGCTTTCGGAAATCTTTATGGTCATTTCCATCATCAGGGTAACTACAATATAAATTGAACAGTAAATAAGAATACTTGAAACAGATTCAAGCAAGACTTACTTCTTTTTTGAGGTTGATCACGACGATGTTAACTAACTTAAAGACAATACATGTGGGAGAGTCAATCGTTATTTTCTAACACAATTAAAATACACGAAATAATATTTAGTTTGCACGTTGTTCACAGAATTAAAATTACAAATTAAAATCTTTAAAAATATAAAACATTGTGTCTTTCGTGCAGCACGTGCATTCTGGCTGAAGGCTATAATGCCAATTGATAATAGGAGAACATACGAAAATGGACAACCTGTACATCTATTTCACCTAATATATGGTTTCACAGAATTGCTGTTAGATTTGTGAAAAATAATAACAGAGAATTTTTGCTAGAGTTGAAATTTATTCCTAAAGAGTGTACGTCCTTCCTGAGACACTACACAGATAATTTCCCGATATTTCAAGCACGTACCTATTTCTTGATGAAACAAACAAAGTAGCAGAACATAGGAAAATTAAACGATTGGTACAATAAGTAAAAAACAGAACGCGATTTGATAAGTATATAAACGCAAGTTCAACGAATATTGCACAGCGAAGAGTGCATAAAATTCTTCAAATGTCTCGTCTAGTATTCGGATATTCGTCTAATTTAACGAACGCATCCGTCGACGATTTACACGAACAATGAAATTTTAGGAATGATTTAAAACACTAAAGCACAAGTTTAAAGATGCCTCCAAAAAAAATAGATGTGGCAATAATTGTGATTATGGAAAATCGAAGAGGGATTGGGGGCTAGAAGTAGTCTAGATTCAGTATTTTACACATAGTTTTTCAGAATATGCGTTAAATCATATTGTAAGGATTGCTAATTTAGATTTTGTTTCATCGATCTCTCTTCCTCGACCGAGATCACTATTTAGGAAGTTCTATTCTTTATTAGATGTCTACAGTGTCCGCAATAAAATCCGTATTAAATAGGATCTTTAAAATTACCTGACTTTTTTTGCCAAAAAGTGTAAAAACACGTTGAATAATTGAATATTATATCATTACGCCAGGGAATATGTACTTTTTCATGTGATTTTTCTAAAATTATTAATTTAGCATGGTTAAAATGTTACAGGTTTAATTAGTAAAAATTACATATAGGATTCAACTAAAAACATTCTTCACCGAAATGATTAAGCTGGAAAAACATCTTATGAAACGAATTTTCGGTAATGAAGATAGAAGTTCTCCACAATTTTACATCACTGCCCACAAGATACAATGAAAGATGAAATATTGAAAAAGAAAGTTGGAATCTTTCAGAAAAACATATCAGCTCTATAGTTACTTAATCAAAACATGAGATAATAAACAAGTTTATAATATGAAGATTTAAAATACTAAATTAACCACAAAGGATGTTGTATGATTCAAGACGATAAATGCTATTACTAAATAAAATAAGCAGTCGGCAAAACATATTTAAAAGATGAAATGGTCAAGGTTTAAAAATCTGATACATAAAATGAGATTGTACGATAGTAGAATGCTTGTAAAATATCAAGCATGATTGGAGCAAGTTTATTCCTTATTTTCGTCAGTAGTTCTAAATATTGGCCCTAAAACATTGTTAAGAATCCCACACCATACTGTTGTTGTTGGCCAGAATGCGGTATTTCCCGAATGGCGCAAGAATTGTCAGGAACGCAAAAGTGCGCATTCTTCCTATTAAATCTTCCAGAAATCGAAAAAGCTTGTCTATCTTTCCAGGCATCGTTATTAAAAAAATTATCTTGTTGATTCAAGCGTTGTATCATTTCTTGATAAAGGCGTAATCGATTGTCTTAACTATTGTCGGTAAAATTTTATAGGCACTGAAATTATTTTTGTCAAAGTTTTCTGTAACTTAAAGATGTTTTACGAAGAATCTCCACAGCATTTGGAATAGAAGCATTAGGATTTTTTATTAATTATTAAAGACCATCTAAATTTAAATTACGCCAAAATATACCTTGAACATATAAAAGGTTTGGTTATTTTCATGTTGTTTATTTGCATTGCTCTCTTCTTCGTTTCAAAGATGCTTCATTTGAAACTTTCTGATAAGCTCTTGAAAATGTTTTATTGGTAGGAATTCTCCTTACTCCTTCATAAAGTCTCATAAAGTCCTCGGTATTCCCGTTCGGCAAGTTTCGGATTATAAGTATGTTTTATATAAAATTCGTAAATTTCGCGTTTTCCATTCTCTGAATAAGACATTTTTATACTTATACCCACATAAGCAAATTTTATTGGGAATAACGTTAATATTTTTGATTTATTTAAATCATAGCCAGCTTAGGCAAAATATTTTATAGGATAGCGTCGAATTTAGGTATAGCATATTATGTTACATGAAATATGATCAGAATTTTATATAGAATTTGAATATGCAATAATAGACATGGTATTCTATTCAAAAATGTAAGTTTGATTCGGCATGTTTTTGCAGAATACCAATCGTATTTTCTATTATCGATTCCTTTCAATTTAGTAAAAGAATCAGCCATTTATCTTTAAAAATAAAGGAATTAGAGGGGGTGGCATTTATAACCAATAATCCTGCAGACACATATACCTTTGTATATTTTATTATTGTGGTAAAGTAATAAAAGACAACCAAACATACCTGATTTAGTACATTCACTTGACACGGCTGCCAAACTTCCTGCGTTATCTGTGACATCCTTTGTGCGACTTCTAAAAACAATAGTTTCAATATTAATAATTGAGTAATATATTTCTTCAAATAATGCTCATAGACGCTAAGGTAATACTTCATAAATGTTTTAATTTCCATTGCCTTGCTCAGCGCATAGTCTCAACCTAGTAGTAAATGATGCTGCTAACATTTCACATGAAACAGTAAACTTTTTTAATCTGGTTCAAGAATTGTATGTATTTTTTGCTGCTTCAACAAAAAGATGGGATATGTTTCGGAAGCAAAAAACCAAACCTTAAACTAAAACCCTTAAGTGCTACACGCTGGTCGAGTAGAATCGATGCTACTAAACCACTGCACTAACAGTTAAGCACAATTTTTGACGTTTTTGTTGTAATTTGCGAGGATCCATCATGCGATGTGAATACAACTAACAACGCAAATTCACTAGCCCTAAAGATTTAAAGTTATAATTTTTTTGTGTTCTTTAGTTATTTGGCATAATATTTTATTTAAGGTAAGCGTACTAAGCATGATGCAAAGCTCTACAATAAATATCAAAATATGTCTAGATTACTTAAAGAATTTAATAGAGTTTTTTTCGGGATCTACGTTCAGATGAAAGTTTTAATAGTATGCTTGTTGATGCTAATGAGCTTGCCGAAGAGATAAATCTTGCAGATGCAGGTTTTCCTTCACAGCAAGCTTTGCGTTTTCGAAAGAAAAAAAGAATGTTTAGGTTACAAGCAAATAGATGATGTGGTTTTAGAACAAAAAAGAATTTTAAAATCAATTTTTATTTTGCTTTTTTGGATCAAACCATTTCATCTCTTGAAAGTAGGTTGAAGGACTTCATGGGTACAATGATATTTCTGGTTTCTTACATATTGTGCAAGATTTACCAGATGAGAATTTAAAGAATTCCTGCAATGATTCGCATCTTAAGCTAGAAGATTCATCTCGAAATGAATCTGACATTAATTGAATCAACGAAGTTACTTTTTTTTTTGGTTTATTTTGTCTCAGAGCCAATAAACGAACCATATTCTTTATTAGTTTATTTTTGAAAACAAGTCAGTATCGAGTTATCCCAATATGGCTATTGTTTTTAAAGATTAAAAAGATTTATTTACGGACATCATGGTACAACAGGGACTGGATAACTTAGGTGGTTTAATTTGGATAGGTCATGAGCTATTGGACGATTTGCATGAAGTTATATCTGATTTTGCAGTCATTAAAGCTAGAAAAATTCATGTTAAAGTTGGTAAATTGAAAAGGTAGTTCCTAACATTTAAAATGATAATAACATGGGTCGTCATAATTTCTAATTTTTTTAACCTACCCTTTATGTGGGATTACTTAATGAACCTACTGTATATTTTATTTCTGGTTTTTGTATTTATATAATATTAAAATATAGTTAAAGTCTATACGAAGTCAGTGTAAACGGCTAGGAAATTGGGGTACGATGATTTCTTATAGATTTGCATTGAAATGCATGGAATCAAAATCCTTATTGACGGCTCCTCGTAGATAGTCTACGTTGACTTGAGAAGTCTGCTTGCACAAAATGTGGGGTATTAGAAAACTAGCCCATTTGATTGATCCCTGCGAAATTCCTTAATTGTTTTTAGAGTTAGAGCATTTAAATCGTATGATTTTAACGACAGTCAGTGCTGTACTGCGTGGTTTCAGTTTACGTGTTTTGACAAATTTGTTTTGTTAGTTTTGTCAGTATTTGCTTAGTACTTTGTTATCTTTTGTGATTGTTGTTGGTGTGTGTATTTTACCTCTGTTTTTATTACATAACTTTGTTATTCTTGGAAATCAATATTTAGTTAATCAAAATGGCGTTCTGGAGACCTTTCGATATTTCCGATGGTGAATCGGAATCTGAAAATATCAAAACCAATGCCGTTGCAGAGCTTCTAGAGTTTCGGAATAAAGACTTACATATTCAAACACAAAGAATTATTTTAAATATGTATACATGTTTGAAAAGTGAAAATCATGAGGCCTCAAAAAAAATTTGTGAGCTTATTAAA
>MU190614.1:10317-41517 GCA_016904865.1 Pissodes strobi
AAAGTGAAAATCATGAGGCCTCAAAAAAAATTTGTGAGCTTATTAAACTTCCATGCTCTACAGTTTATAAAGTAATTAATTAATAATTGACCATTCTTTAAAGCGAAAAAGATCGGACCAAAAGCTAAAAAAATTGATAATGCTTCCAAAGAAGTTATACGCCGAGTAGTATATCAATTTTACAAAGGCAGCAAAGTCCCGACATTGGAAATGATTCGAGATAAATTATCGGATTACCAGAATTATGAATACAAATCTCTCGACACTTAATATCTCACTCAATTGCGGTTTTAAATATAAAAAATTGGATAAAAGAATGGTTATTATGGAATCGCATCGCCTAGTTGCTCACCGGTAAGAATACTTATAGCAGTAATTGCAAATTAAACGGGCCTTGTTCTCGCGGCAAAGGAGTGATTATACTTCATGCAGGAAATGATAAGGGCTTTGTACCCAATGCTTTATTATTCCCTGCCAAAAACATAAAGCACTATTCGGCTGATTATCATGAAGACATGACCGCCAGTCTATTCGAAAAGTGGTTTGCCGAACAATTGCTGTCGAATATGCCCCCAAATTCCGTTATTGTATTGGACAATGCATCGTATCATTCCCGCCTTCATAGCAAAGTTCCTAATAGCAGTAATAAAAAGGCCGATATTCTCAAATTCATGGAGAGCAAAAATATGGAAATTCCTCAAAAGGCGACCAAAAAAGTGTTATTGGAAGCTACTAAAAAAAAAGAACTTTACAAAAGAATATGTCATTGACAAATTATGCAAAGCACATGGTCCTACTATTTTGCGGCTTCCCCCCTATTACTGCGTATTTAATCCGATTGGGATGATGTGAGCGGCCATCAAGAAAAAACTTAGAAAGTATATCAATCGCCAACTAACAGTGATTTCGTACTAGGAAATATAAGGACAGTAATTGTCGTAAACGCAATTGCATTTGGATGAACTGTGTTCGTTATGTTATAGAAAAAGAGGACGAATATTGTATTTTACCGGCTATTGACCGTATAATAATAACCCCAATTCAGATTCCAGCTCTGCGGATTCAAATAGTGACTTTTCATGAATTTCTCAGGTGAGTGAAACAAAATCGTATATCCTACTTTTTCTTATTAACTTTTTATGTAATGCTGACATAAAAAATACGTTTAAAACCCAATTATGCTAGCAATCAAGCAAACGTTGTTAAAAATATTATGTATTATACCTGTGTATAATTATAAAAAATATGATTAATTCAATATTTTTTCTACCGTCGCGTCGCTTCGCACGCCTATGCCGAATTATTCAAAGGAAATGCCGGCTGTCAATCGAATCTTGATTTATTGCTGTTTACACTGACTTCGTATAGACTTTATATAAGTAATGAAAATAATCTTTATTATGTCAAATGTGATTTTTTTATGTCATGATTGTCATGAAATAGAGAAGTGATTTTTTTATAAAAAGCAAAAGCATATCAATGGTGCCCTTTGAACCATCACATTTTTTCTTTAGCTACTTTCCTATAACATGGGGCGTGGGCGTGGGGCGCCAAAAACCTTGCTAGCACCCGGGCGCTTTAGGCCTAGGCGCAGCCCTGGATGTCGATATGTATAAGAAAGAGATAGAACAAGGAGGATTTGATTTGGCGGCGACGGCGGCGACCAGCGATCTGTGCTAAGGCTATCTAATTTGTTTGATTTTTAACCGGCCTCGATGTTTCGTTTTGGCTTATTTTGATCTATTTGCAGGAGTTTTTTTTGAACTTTTTGAACTTGTAGTGTGTGTGCAATAAGTGTGTAAGTGACAAAACAATCACAGCATGCAGTGTATTCCATTTTTTCAAAAATGTTTGAAGAGAAGGGAAATATAATTTCTGTGGGACGTCCAACGCCGATCCTAAGCATAGTTCAGCAAAAAAAAACTTTAACAGGTACTTTAATTCTAAGATTAATAATACGTGTAAATGGATCACAGGTTGTAAACAAATAAACAGTCTTTTGCTGGCCATACGGGTTATGCAGACTTGAACAACTTGACAAACGCTGCAAAAAACAAGATCAATGGGAAAATCATTAAGTCTGCTCTTGCTTTTGGGAAATATCGTATAGAAACTTTAATATCTCGTAGTTTCAAAGCCAAGGTGGATAGGAATAGATACATAATGATATTGCATGTTTATTTGGAAAACAAGAACTTGCATTTCGTGGGCATATACTTTTATGGAATGTGTTAAACTTATTACAAGCTATGATGGTGTTTTCGAAGATCATTTGCAGTCAGTTGATGTTAATCGAAATGAAAGCCGAAACGTTTTTACTGGAAATTGTAGATCGTTTCTTGTGTCATTGTAATCAAATTGTAGATCGTTTCTTGCAGCAATTGATGGCAGCTCACATTATCCCAATCGGATTAAATACGCCATAATAGGGGGGAAGCCGCAAAATAGTATGACCAATGACCATATGCTTCGCATAATTTGTCAATTACATATTCTTTTGTAAAGTTCTTTTTTTTAATAGCTTCCAATAACACTTTTTTTGTCCCCTATTGAGGAATTTCCATATTTTTGCTCTCCATGAATTTGAGAATATCGTCCTTTTTATTACTGCTATTAGGAACTTTGCTATGAAGGCGGAAACGATACGATGCATTGTCCATTACAATAACGGAATTTGGGGGAATATTCGGCAGCAATTGTTCGGTAAACCACTTTTCAAATAGACTGGTGGTCATGCCTTCATAATAATCAGGCGAAGAGTGCTTTATATTTTTGGCAGAGAATAATAAAGCATTGGGTACAAATAAGCCCTTATCACTTCCTGCATACAGTATAATCACTCGTTTGCCGCGAGAACAAGGCCCGTTTAATTTGCAATTACTTCTATCTACCCAACCATACTAAACTACGTCATGTGTATCAAACCACGTTTCATCTACATACACTATTTCCCTTTTTGCTAGGCGATATTCCTGAATTTTACGTAAGTATTCTTGCCGGTGAGCAACTATGCAATGCGATTCTATGATAACCATTCTTTTATCCAATTTTTTATATTTAAAACCGCAATTGAGTAAGATATTACGCAAAGTGTCGTGAGATTTGTATTCATCATTCTGGTAATCTGATAATATATCTCGAATCATTTCCAATGTCGGGACTTTGCTGTCTTTGTAAACTTGATATACTACTCGGCGTATAACTTCTTTGGAAGCATTATCAATTTTTTTTAGCTTTTGGTCGGATCTTTTTCGCTTTAAAGAATGGTCAATTATATCTCCTACCTTAATCACTTTATAAACTGTAGAGCGTGGAAGTTTTTCACAAATTCTTTTTTACTTTTTTATTTTCTGAGGCTTCGTGATTTTCATTTTTCAAAAATGTATACATATTTAAAATAATTCTTTATGTTTGGATATGTAAGTCTTTATTACCAAACTCTTAAAGCTCTGCAACGGCATTGGTTTTGGGATTTTCAGATTTCGATTCACCATCAGAAATATCGAAAGGTCTCCAGAACGCCATTTTGATTAGCTAAATATTGATTTCCAAGAACAACAAATTTATGTAATAAAATCAGAGGTAAAATACACACACCAACAACAATCACAAAAACAACAACAAAGTACAAAGCAAATACTGACAAAACTAACAAAACAAACTTGTCAAAATACGTAAACTGAAACCATACGGTACAGCACTGACTGTCGTTAAAATCATTTAAATGTTCTAACTCTAAAAACAATTAAGGAATTTCGCAGGGACCAATCAGATGGGCTAGTTTTCTAATACCGCCCGCATTTTGTGCGGGCAGACTTCGCAAGTCAACGTAAACCATCTACGAGGAGCCGTCAATACGGATTTTGATTTTTATTTCATGTATTTCAATGCAAATCTATAAGAAATTGATCGTACCCCAATTTCCTAACCGTTTACACTAACGTATAGACTAACTACATTTTAATATTATATAAATACAAAAACCAGAAATAAAATATACAGTAGGTTCAGTAAGTAAAAGTAAGTAATCCCACATATAAAGGGTAGGTTAAGAAAATTAGAAATTATGACGACCCATATTATTATTATTTTAAATGTTAAGAACTACCTTTTCAATTAAGCAACCTTACCATGAATTTTTCTACCTTTAATGGCTACAAAATCAGATATAACTTCATGCAAATTTAATTCGTCCAATAGCTCATGACCTATCCAAATTAAACCACCTGCAGTGATGTAAAATTACCGTAATTTATATTTTTGGTTATTTACGCTGGTAATTTACGAGTGTTAATTACCAAAATTAATTACACTGGTAATAAATTTGTGTCGTAAATTACTGTGGTAAATAACCGTAATATATTTTTGGTAAATAACAATAAATTACCGTAAACTGCAAGTAAACTAATAGCGACTTCCATTGGTAAATTAATGTAAATTGTGTATATTACTGTCTTTTGAAAAAGTCCAACTAGTTTACAAATAAAAATTGCTATTTTTCCAAAGAAGCATGTACATGTATAAAAAAATAACTTGTCATAACCATGTAATTACCACTTGGGAATGAAATTACGGTGTGTGTAAGTATCGGTGCCGGACAAAGAGTTGTTTCATTTGTGTGTGAATAAAACATTGTTTTTTCCTTAATTATTATTTAATTTTAAAACGAAAGCAACACAGAACAAAATGAATGGCAATAGATGACAGCCGACAGTAAATCCCCGGTTCGGCTAAAAACGCATATTGTTCATATTGCTGACAAACATGGTACAGGGTGATCCCCTATTAATGTCGCCCCCTTTTAACTTTTTTATTTTTAGTGTCTCAAAAAAAATTAAAAGTATAGTTATGTAGGTATTGAAAAACACTTTTTTTCTGCGTATAAAAATATTGGAAAAATTATCAGTATACAGGGAAAAACAAAAAGTTAATTTTTTCAATGGATCACCCTATATATGAATTTATTTCTCGATTCCTCGTAAAATTCTAAGCATAATTTATGTATGATGTTATAGCTCTAGAGTCCGTAGTTTCACAGCTATAAACGGTTGAAAATAGATTCTTTGGCTACACTTTTCACCTTGGTACCAAGAAGGCCATTAAAAATGGAGTAAAATGAATTTTAACTATGAATTATAACTATCTTAACTTTCCAAGAACTATCTGATGGTGCTAACTGATGGTATCTACAGAGGTACCAGATTTGGTACCCATGGTACAGCCTGCCAGTTCCTTTCAGTTCCTGAAAAGGAAGATAGGAATGTGAAATTCATTTTACTCCATCTCTAATGATCTTCTTGCTACCAACGTGAAAATTAGCCAAAGTACCGATTTTCAACTGTTTATAGCTGTGAAACTACTAACTCTAGAGGTATAACATCATACATAAAATATGATTAGAATTTTACGAGGAATCGAAAAATAAATTCATAATATAGGGTGATCCATTGAAAAAAAAATAACTTTTTGTTTTTCTCTGTATACTGATCATTCTTCTAATATTTCTTACACGCAGAAAAATAGTAGTTTTCCTAATCAGTGCGCAAAGTTATGTTTTCCCGCACGCGAAAGCGAAGCTTTAAACGCGGGAAAACTACTTTGCGCACGTGTTAGGAACAATATTTGTTCTACGAGTGAAATAGCGACACATTTTTTTTATTGCCATCAAAAACAACAACTTATAACTACGTATTTATTAACAACATGTCTTCCTTTTGCAACGCGACAGTACTGACAAACCAGGAAATGACATCTAGTACGAGATTTTTACCTTCATGATCTGCAATAAATTTAAAAAATGCGACCAACTGCACATTTAATATTAATGTTGTTAATAATAATAAATAGGTAGTTATAAGTTGATGTTTTTGATGCCAATAAAAATTAAGAAAAAAATGTTAAAATGTATAGTTATTTCACTCGTAGAAAAACATTGTTCCTAACACGTACGCAAAGTAGTTTACCCCCACTTAAAGCTTATCTGAACTTTTATCAAGTGTGAGTTTATAAGTGTAATTTTTTCCCGCACAGTGTGCAGGAAAGTGCTACTTTGCATATGCAAAAGTGTGCGAAAAGTAGATTCCTTGCGGTCACTCGTAGAAAATAGTATATTATTTTATATGGAGGAAAAGTGATACTTTTCATGCGCGCTCGTGTTTAACAGCCGAACGGAGTGAGGCTGGTAATAGAGAGCAAGCCATGAAAAGTAACTTTTCCTCCAAATAAAATATGCTGTTTTTTCTTCAAATGTCGGCAAATTAATGCAAAAACATCTCTTTTTTATAATAATAATTATTATTATTAAAGATAAGTGGGTTCGCAAGGCGGCTTAGACCGGTGTCGGTGAATAGGCACATGTTGTTGCTATAGTAATGTAACATAAAGATATAAGTGGACACTGTCAACAATAATGATTTTTTTAAGATTGCGTCTCCGATTGCGTTTTAATTCGGTATTGATAAGCAGTTATTGAGTAAGTTCGATTAAATAATAACCAATTTGTTCCTAAATTAGTGATTTTTAGAAATGCAGTCACAAATTGAGTGATAAATACAAATTGTAGTTTAATAAATCTTGAGTTGTTGACGCTTATTTTGTTGTTTGTTTGTATTGTATCTATGTTGCTATGACAACACTTTTACCTCCGCCGGCGGAAAAGTGAAAAGTAAAGCTCCGGCGGAGGAAAAAACGAAACTTCACGGCCGCCTACACAGTCGAGTAATGACGGATTTACTGACGTTTGAAGAAAATAGTATATTATTTTATATGGAGGAAAAGTGATACTTTTCATGGCGCGCTCGTGTGGTAATAGAGAGCAAGCCATGAAAAGTAACTTTTCCTCCAAATAAAATATGCTGTTTTTTCTTCAAATGTCGACAAATTAATGCAAAACATCTCTTTTTAATAGTAATAATATCTAATTATTATTAAAGATAAATGGGTTCGCAAGGCGGCTTAGACCACGGTCGTAGGTGGCCTTGCTTAGACCGGTGTCGGTGGATATAATGTAACATAAAGCTGTCAGTGGACACTGTCAACAATAATTATTTTTTGAGATTGCATCTCCGATTGTGTTTTAATTCCGTATTGATAAGCAGTTATTGAGTAAGTTCGATTAAATAATAACCAATTTGTTCCTAAATTAGTGATTTTTAGAAATTCAGTCACAAATTGAGTGATAAATACAAATTGTAGTTTAATAAATCTTGAGTTGTTGGCGCTTATTTTGTTGTCTGTTTGTATTGTATCTATGTTGCTATGACAACACTTTTACCTCCGCCGGCGGAAAAGTGGAAAGTAAAGCTCCGGCGGAGGAAAAACGAAACTTCACGGCCGCCTACACAGTCGAGTAATGACGGATTTACTGACGTTTGAAGAAAAAAGTATTTTTCAGTACCTACATAACTATACTTTAATTTTTTTCGGGACACTTAAAATAAAAAAGTTAAAGAGGGGCGTCATTATAGGGGGTCACACTGTACATTACAACAAAATACAGTAAATTACGGTAAATAACGTTAATTATTTAGCACGAGAACCAGTAATTTTCTATGTAAATTTTCAGTAAATTACGTTAATCAATTTCTGGTAATTTACGGTAAATTACAGTAAATTACCACGGTAATTTATCGGTAATTTACCAGTTCACATCACTGCACCTAAGTCATCCAGTCTCTGTAGTACCATGATGGCCCGTAAATAAATATTTATAATCTTTAAAACAATAGCCATATTGGGATAACTTGATACTAACTTATTTTCAAAAATAAACTGTAACAAAGAATGCAGTTCGTTTATTGGCCCTGAGACAAAATGAAGCTAAAAAAAATAATTTTGTTGAATAGCTCGACCCCATTAATAGTTCAGTAATATTACAGTTAAAATTGTAATATATTGGACAAAATTCTGAAAGTTTTAAAAATTGGTAGAAATATTAAGGATAGTATAAATATTAGTAAACCAAAATTCCCACCCCTAAAGTATGTGCTTCATCCCTTACAACATTTTTTCCATCCCAATTTTATTTTTTTTCGGAATATCTACGAAACAGTGCATGATAGGTATAAGTACTTATATACAAAGTTGTTCCTCATAAAATTCTCTACAAAAAAGGTTCTATGACAATTTCCCCTAAAATGTCTCATTGTTTGGTAAATAAAGCGCAAACGAAATCGTTAATTCGTTAAATATATGGCTGATTATCCAAAGCGCCCAAAGTGGTCTTAACCCAAAAAAAGTTAAAATATAAATCGATAACCACTATTTCATACTCGATAGTGTAATAAGTTTTATTTTCTCTCACTACACCCTCTGTGACGACTCAAGGTCACTACGATGATTACATTTAGGGTGGGCGCCAAATGTAAATGACGGCTGTTGCCATAATACCTATAACTCTTTATTCGTATCATGGGCTGCTGCCAAACTTTATATTATATTATATATAAGATTGCATTTACTGTGGAACTGGAAGTAACCCTTATGTATACGCCTTATTTCTCACATTATTATTAATTTTAGGAAAAAATGTATAGGAACATTTTTTGTAGAAAATTTTATGAGGAATATTTTCTTATATAAGTTTTTTTATCAAAAAGTGCACCGTTCTCGAGATAATCTAGAAAACTTGAAAATGGGGGTAAAAACGACGTCCTAGGGGATGAAGCACACTATTTAGGGGTGGGAACTTTTCAGTTTAGTATTTCTTATGTCATCCCTAACATTCCTACCAATTCTCAAAACTTTCAGATTTTTGTCCGATATAAATCGTAACATTACTGAATTATGTCAGATTCATTTTGAGATGAATGTTCTAGCTTAAGATGCAAATCATTGCAAGAATTCTTTAAATTCTCATCTGGTAAATCTTGCAAATTATGTAAGAAACCAAAAATATCATTGTACCCTTGAAGTTCTTCAAACCTACTTTCAAGAGATGAAATGGTTTGATCCAAAATAGTAAAATAAAAATTGATTTTAAAATTATTCTTTGATCTAAAACCACATCATCCACTTGCTCATAACCCACATTATTTTTTTTCTTTCGAAAACGCAAAGCTTGCTGTGGAGGAAAACTGGCATCTGCATTTATCTGTTCGGCAAGCTCATTAGCATCAACAAGCATACTATTAAAACTTTCATCTAAACGTAGATCACGAAAAAACTATTCAATTCTTTAACTAATCTAGACATATTCTGGTATTTAATATTTATTGTAGAGCTTTGACACATTTTGCTTAGTACGTTTACCTTAAATAAAATATTCTGCTAAATAACTGAAGAACACAAAAATTTATAACAACTTTGAATTTGTAGGGCCAGTGAATTTGCTTTGTTTGTTTATCATGCTCTTTCTGTCCTTCTAATGGGCGCAAAACCTTCACTCCAGCTTAGAAGGAGCTGAGAGTGAATAATCTCAAATTGAAAGAAACATTTTAAGTTTAAGAATTTAAAATTAGAAATTGAATGAATTTACGTATGTCGATGCGTAGGCTAGAACGAGTTGTCGCCGAGCGTACAAATTAGGCCCTAGCTCAATTGTCAGAGAGTAGGGATGGGTTTGTTTATTTAAGGCGCCACGGGCTTGTACACGGCACAAGCGAGAAACACCCCAAAGTTGAAATATGGAACCCGTTTTAGCTTAAGCTTCACGACAAAATAAAAAGAATACCAAAAATTTGTTATTTTTTTTTCTTTTATCAAGAAAACAACAAAAATAAGTTAGAAAATTAGATCAGATATATATGCCGGTTGATGTAAGCTCAGATCGCATTGTCACGGCAGTGCGATCTGAGCTCACATCAATGCCGATGCAATATCAAAAATCATTATCGATATTCTAACTGAGTATTAGTGTACCCAAAAGTTAGTAGCTCTAGACGTATGATGGAGCGGCTGTTCTGTCCTCGAATAAAAATGGCGTTCAGCAGAAAATGCGTGATGTTTGTCCAAACATACTGCATGTTTGGTGCAATGCTCACATTCTAAACGGAGTGTTGTTGAAATCAAGTGAAAGGATAATAAAAACAAAGCATTTTTTTGGAAGAATAAAAAATTTGGCTTCATTTTTTTACACAAGCACAAAGAGATCCGATTTTAGTAACCAATTCTGCTCAAAAAAATGACCCTGCGTCGTTCAAACACGCTGGGCTTACAACTCAAGAACAGCAAATGTGATTTTTTCTGAACTTCAAAATCTTATAGATTTGTTACACATATATCCGAAAATCAATCAAAATGGAACTTGGCGCTGTCTGCAGCTAGAATATACTTATTTACTTTACAGGATTTTAAATTTTACTTATTACTCTTTTATAACAACATTTTTGATCAAATTGACATACTTTTTAACATATTACCGTCAAAAATTTCAGATATTGGTTATTGTGTTGAAAAAATTGAAGAATTGATTTTTTTTTTTGGAAAAATCTTTTAGTGAAAACGAAAATATTTTTTTTAAATGTGCCGGAATGTGTGGCAAACCTAAGAGAAAACGGAACGTTGATGATATGAAAATCTATTACAGACGAATTGTGAAGGAAATTATTGATAATGTCTCAAATGAAATCACACAGATATAAAGAAATAGAAAAATTACTTTTTTATCCGATCGGACGAAAAACTATACCTTTCTGATGTGTCATGATTCCAGTATATTCTATTCGTTGCTTGGCAACATGAAATAACTGTACGGGAATAGGCAATAACTGTACGGGAATTTTCGTCCTATTCAAACGCCTTGTTTGTCAGATCTGACATTTATCAAAAAACTTCAAGCTCGCTCGATTCAAAATTTGATATTATGTTGAGTTTAAATTTAAAACACCGTTTTTATTTAGAGTAATATTTGGCTCTATTTTTATAAGTACGTATTCTAATTAATTCCGATCGGATTAAAAATAGTACGTGCAACTCGTAGGAAAAGCACATTCCTGAACTCCTGTGTTGCTGGCCACAGTCGTCCAGGAATGTTTTCCTTTTCCTACTAGTTGCACAATATACTATTCTTACGCCTTATGGATCCCGATTACTACAAAGAATTTAAGTGTAATTTTTCAGAAGATATCTTTTGATACACTTCTTTTCTTGAATATGGTTGATTAAAGGATGAACTGCATTGTTTGTATTCCTCGTCAGAATTTGAAGGCTTAAATGCATATGAAATAGCATAGCTTTGTCAAGAAAAGAAATTGTGTGATGTATTTCCACAATTAATACAATTGGTAAAACTGATAGTTACAATACCAGCTAGTAGCGCATCAGCAGAACGATCTTTTTCGGGATTGAAACATACATATTTGGGCAATGCTCAAAAACAAAAAAGACTTTGCGATTTATCTGTAATTTCCCTGGAAAAAGATCTTTTATAAGACCTAAAGCGTAGCAGTACTTTTTATGACAACGTAGTAACCGAGTTTCTAAAAAAAATCGTCGAATTAACAGATTAAATTTCAAGTTTTATGTGTTTCTTTACTGTTCTTTTCAATGATGTCTTACTTTTATTAAAATACTGAAGAAATTAAGTTTTCTCTAGTTTTCTAGTGCTGTTGTAGTTGGTTAGTAGTTTGGTAAATAACTTTTCAAGACTTTTTTATTTTATCGATTTTTGCCTACCCTGCTTTCATAAGCAGTGCACGCCACTGCTTTAAAAATACGTGAAAACGTGTGCCATATAAAAGAAAAATTAAAAATAGTAAATCTAAAGGATATAACCATAAATGAAACAAGTGATAGATAATCGAAACATAAATATAGAAATGGCTGACCATCTGAATTAATTTAAGAAATTTGCACTTAATTGATTTTTTAAAGCATAAAAAATAGGTAACGTGCTAACAAATATACAAATTAAAATACGTGGACAACTGGAACTGTTATTTATGGCAATCAACAATTTATATTACTTAAATTAACTGTTAAATTATTGCGAACTAACCTACCTAGTATGTGGCTCTTCTTGGTAATGTTGTTCGGCATTAGTCGTACCATCCAACTCAATCTTACAAAGATCGCAATAAACCCATTTTCTACTTGGATCCTGAAATGCAAATTAAAGACCTTAGCAAAGACAAGGTGATAAAAGAACAATATTTTGTACCAAAATAAGGTTAATAAGAACATATTCGAGTCTGAATTGTTTAAAGGAAACGAATAACTATTTTTTTATATTGTAAAAATTTAGCACCTGTTTAAAGTTTTGCCAGAGAGAAAAAACTAAAAGGAGAAGCGACAATAAGCGTCGGAACCTTTTATGTTGGTGTTCCCGTCTTTGGTAACCTGCGCCGTTAACAACAATGCCACTAAGTATCCCGAGAAAAATATTTTAAGCTAATGACAATGAGATCTGATCACCTGAAATCGACTAATGGTGTTTTGATTTTGACAATTATACTCTTTGTGCTTGGACATGCGCATACAAAATGAATTGACAGGCTGTCGCCTCTCCTTTTCAGTGTTTTCCTTTCTGGTTTTACCCTAAACTTGGGAAATATTGTATGAACTATGAGTAAATTTATCAATAATTCAGGCAATGGTCAGCAATCTCATATAAATTCTCGAGCGAACCCTCAGTCTGGCCGACTTCAGTCTCATCCCTAATCCGCGCATCCAGTGGGGAAGTACACGAATGCGAAGATTAAAACAATTCTGGCTGCGCGGCAGCAGCTGAAAATACAGCACCGTGCGATCAGGGTAGCCTTTTCAATTTCACGATTGTAGTTCCTACGTCATTAGAAACGTCAGTTTATTATTATAAACCACAGCAGAACCAGAACGATATGATATTACATCTTCGTGAAGAATTGCAGATCTTTTCATGATGTTGGTAAATTAATTAAAAAAGAAATGAAGCTCAACCGATGTATTTAGCAAGAAATACTGAGCGATTTCAAAACATCCTCATTTAAAGGCATCTCCTGAAAGATGAATTAGTGTTAAGAATTTTTTTTCGTTTAAATATTGAAAAATTTAATTACGTTTTGTCAATTATTAAGAACGTTCTAATGTGACAGTCCTTTGGTCATGCAAAGCAGCCAATAAACCCGGCTGATATATAACTATTTAGTCTTGTTTGAAAGTTAAAAATAGTGCTTCTCGAATAACCAAATAATTACCACAATTTGTCCATTGATAAAGTTATAACTTATATATTGATTAAAGTTGGGGATGTTGCCACACTCTTTCTCTGTTTAATAGCAGAGAATAAGGTTATAGTTGATATAAAATAATACTGAAATAATACGAAAAATAAAACAAAATCAAACAGAAATTAGTTATATGAGAAGAGGCAGTTGAGGAGATTGTGCCAGCAGCTCTCTACCAGTTGAACTGCTAACTGCCTTTGATGTCCTAGGTACCAGTGGCGGCTCGTCATAAAGGGCCAAGGGGTCATGGCACTACCGAGCGATCTTTAATATTTCGAGTTTAACTGCCAAAGATATTTTTTCTATTTTTCAATATATATTATTTAACCGCAATTAAAATGTATCTAATAAATAAATAATATTCATCTTATCCCCAATGGACAATAATAATCTATCGACTCTGATAATATTAGTCATCGAAAAATGTAATGATTTCTCGATAATTCGACTATCCGAACCAAACACGGGGCGCGGCGGCCCCGCCTTCAACAGCAATTTGCCATGGAGAGGAGGTCAAAAAAGGACACGACGATGCATGCTGAAATAGCGACTTTAGCCGTAAATCAGGGCCACCTGATTCAACGGCTCGGGCCGCGTTTCCATAAGTAAAAAAAAGGTCGGTCTGACTCTACTTGTGAATTAACGTTTAAAATGAATCAAATAAGCAATATTTTAAGGAAACTTTTCCACCTATTCACGCTTTAGGTATGCTGTCTGCAGAAAAACATTTTGTAAATGGCATTGAAAATTTTAATAATAGAGTAATTGAATAATTTGCAACCAAAAAAGAAAGAAGAATGAACCAATTTTGTATGCGTGTGTACATACTGTAAATAGTAATTTTTGTTAATTGACCTATGGTAGGATTCTTTATGGAAACAGCAAGAACTTTCAGCATTAATTTATGGGGGTATGTTAAGTGTTTTTTTTTTAATTTTAATTAATTTAACAGAACTTTTTGATAAGTTTTAAGAACTTTCTTGGCAAAATTTGGTATAGTCTGAGTTAGTGTTAGTTTCGTGGCAAAACTTGGGTTAGAAACCCAAAAAATAGTAGATATATAATAGAAAAGTATCCGCCTTCCATTTTTTAAAATTACAATTACAATGAGCTATCAAAAAATGGTTGCCCGAGGTGCGTTTTTTAACGCCTTTGGGTAAAACTTTGGGCGTGACACCCCCAAAGTATTGCGGGTTAGCCTCTGGCTGCGCCTGCGGCGCGCTGTTTCATACCAGACAAAGAATTATATTTTGGCACCATCTTACCCAAAAGCCACGAGCCGCCACTGGTAGGTACCACTCCTCAATAACTAAATAAATTTATGAATAAGTTTGCAAGTAAGTAATGAGGTATTAGACATAAAAAAAACTAAAATTTTAAAACGATGTTTTCGTTTATTGATTATGTTGTTTATAATAATTATAAAAGGATCAGGTGTTCTGCTATTGAAGTTCCGTGTAAGTTAAAATGATAAATATACGGTGAAAGCTAACATATAACCTGAACTAATTTAGTCTATGATCATAAGGTAGTTATATTGCAATAAATCTGTACAATTTAAATAGTAAAAAGCAAAAAGAAACAGAACACTTCACTAATAACCGCGGCGAGATCAGTTTTCCAACCGAATACTGAATTATATTAAAGTTATCCAGTATCCAATGTTCAATTAAATATTTCAATCAAAATGAAGAATCACTGTGTAAAGTGGTATTAAATTCAAATAAGTAGAAAAATAACAAATAATGTAGGCAAAAGCCAAGCAAACAGCCTATATTAAATATTAGTGAAGAGCGATTATATTCAATTGAGTACGTCTTAGTAAATAATGATAGCAAAACTCGAAATGCTTATAAGCGAGGCAAAATATCCAGGCATAAGGTAAACTAGTAACTATTATGCAAAATTATTAGACGGTTTCAAAAATAGGAGAAATATATACACTCTAACCTATAAGTTGTTAAGGCTCGTATAGCTATTCAAATAAATAAGCTAATGTTAGATATTGATACAAATTGCACAATGATATAAAAACTTAAAGCTAAATATACCCAGCAAGTCGTGATCATAAATCCTTAAGTCGCAATATTTGCCTGAGTCAGTATAACATATACCAACTACACAGGCTTTACGTCTAATAAAAACTAATTGCTATATAGAAATCACTACTTATGGCTACGATACTGGCACTAAAGCAAAGTTTTGGAAATATAAAAGCTCTAGTAAGCAAATGTATATTTCAAATATAAGAGCAATCAAACCTATAAGCCGTAGTTACACTTACGAATCAAATTATTTAATAAGAATGCAATTACTAATTCACCAAAGACAAAAAGTTCATTATTACATTAGAATGTTCACGTACAATTGAATGAAAATAAAAATAAGTTTGGCTTATCTGTATCTCTTGGCTCTCAAATCAGCACGGCTGCTCTGACATACCCAGGTCTCAACAACTATCCAGCTACACCAACACTGAATATTCCTCACAAGTGGTTAGTTTTGTAATGTAAGGTAAGGTGCTATGATGAGCACCAATCTAGCAAACAGCTAGTAATAGTGGAAGAGGTAAAATTAAAACCATCAATTCAAGGTGTTTTAACGAGGGATTTATAGGAATATTTAATCTCTATTACATGTGACTTTCCCAGTCTGGCAGATAAAAATCCTTCAATGAAGAGATTAGGTTTCTTGCTAATAATCAATAATCCATCAAAAATACAGCCATACAACCAAATATAAGATATACAAAAACCTATTTATATAGCCTTAGCTCAAAATCTCATTAGATGGTCTGAAAAAATTCAGATGCTGAGCTATCGACCGGTTCTACACAATGACCGTGGAAAAGTGACATGGCCGTGGCCCACACACCTCCACCAAAGGTTCCTTAAAAAAAAACTTCAAAAGCGTACGAAACTCGCTAGTACTAAACCAGCACTAGGTAGCGTGAAATTTTGCACATTTAAATACATATTTCCAGACCAAACAAGAAAAGAAGCAATAGATGATCCTAACCAAACCGGCTAACATCTATGCGAACCATAATCAAGAATAATTAATTAAATTAATAAATTGGAACAATGATTCTAGTACAATTAGAGGACGAAATAATACCAACTTTATTGTTGGATAACCGCAGTACTCCATCTTACGCGTGTCGCATGAATCACTGTTTCGTCTTGAACACATTAAGCAGGTACCAGGCTGGAAATTTACTGCATTCAGTGGTACAACTGAAAGGTGGCGCGGTGATTACGAAATTCGATTAAATATATTATTCGGCAACGAAAACATATCAAATGTGAGAAATATAAACCAAATTTAAGTTAACTTTAAATATACGAAATTTAAAATGCTACAACTCCCTCTCTCCTTGGGAAGGAGGGAAATTTCCTACAGGAAATTAACCGACGATAAGAAATAGAGATATAAGCAAATAACCTCCAACTAAAACTAAGTGTAGTATACGGCCACATTTCCATCACTACTCCATACCCAAATACATACATATATCACATTCATCCGATCACAAACATACATCTCTGGACACCCTACCACGAAGAACGATGGGACTCTCCGGGGATACTCGCCACAGAACGAGCTATAATTTTCAAATACAGCCGAGCCAGCGTTGCGCAACAACCGATAAAAGTATGGTGAACCTCGTTCACTGGCCTTGTGACGCGTATTCCCGAAGGAGATCACAACGCGCTCCGTACCAAGAGCCGAGAGATAAAAACTAATACTACAACTAATAAATAAACTAATGAGTGAGTTAGTCACTAGGCTAAAGGATGCACGAAACGAAGTGTGCATCATGCTGCCCAAAAAACAAAATGAATTTACAGGGTGTTCCAACTGATGGCACTGCCTTTTTATCCCCCAGAATTAATTGATAACCACTTGTGGGGAGTATACAGTGGATACTTGTTGGTGTAGCTGGATAGTTATTGAGACCTGGGTATGTGAGAGCATCCGTACTGATTTGAGAGCCAAGAGATACAGATAAGCCGTCTAATGTAATAATGAATTTTTTATCTTTGGTGAATTAGTAATTACATTCTTATTAAATAATTTGATTCGTAAGTGTAACTACGGTTTATAGATTTGATTGCTCTTATATTTGAAAGATACATTTGCTTACTAGAGCTTTTATATTTGCCAAACTTTGCTTTTAAGCTAGTATCGTAGCCATAAGTAGTGATTTCTATATAGCAATTAGTTTTTATTACACGTAAAGCCTGTGTAGTTGGTATATGTTATACTGACTCAGGTAAATATTGCGACTTAACGATTCGTGATCACGACTTGCTGGATTTATTGAGCTTCAAGTTTTTATACCATTGTGCAACTTGTATTAATATCTAACATTAGCTTATTTATTTGAATAGCTATACGAGCCTTAACAACTTATGGGTTAGAGTGTATATATTTCTCTTATTTTTGAAACCGTTTAATAATTTTGCATATTAGTTACTACTCTACCTTATGCCTGGATATTTTGCTTCGCTTATAAGCATTTCGATTTTTGCTATCATTATTTAATAATACGTACTCGATTGAGTATAATCGCTCTCTACTAATATTTAATATAGGCTGTTTGCTCGGGTTTTGCCTACATTATTTTGCGATTTTTTTCACTTCTTTGAATTTAATACCGCTGTAATTAACTTATTACCCAAACCTACCTTAACTTTATGAATTTTAGTTTGGCTTACCTATCATTTACTTTATTTTGAATGGTTATTAAGGCAAGCTGACATTGTTTGATTAATGTTTGGTGACTTACTTCACCAATTAATTTGTTAATTAATATCATTGACCTAAATATACTATTTGATTAATAGTTAGTGACTTACTGCACTAATTAATTTGTTAATTAATTTAATTTAATTATTTTATTTTATTTGATTAATGGTTGGCGATTTACTTCGTTGATTAATTTGTTGACTAATATCATTGAACTAATCTCTCATTTGACTAATAATTGGTGATTTGCTTCACTAATTACTTTGTTAATTACCTTCATTCAATTTATTGTACACTAATTAACTTCATTTATTAATTTGTTATTTGATTTCACTACATTATTTCCTTAATTAACTTCAATGATTCTTCATTTTTGATTGAAATACTTAATTGTACATTGGATACTGGATAACTTTAATATAATTTAGTATTAGGTAGGAAAACTGATCTCGGCGCGGTTATTAGTGAAGTGTCCTATTTCTTTTTGCTCTTTACCATTTAAATTGTATAGATTTATTGCAATATAACTACCTTATGATCATAGACTATATTAGTGCAGTTTGTACGTTAGCTTTCACCGTATAGTCCGTCGGATGGAGCGCGAAAAGCCTTCTACTTTCGGAGCTAAAAAAACTGAGGTATAACCAAATGGGACCTTCACCATTTAAAAAAGCATGTTTTTTTACATAGAAAATGAAAATTGACGACTCTCTCCATTGGTCGAGACCAAAGATATAGGCAAAAACTAAAAAAAAAAGGATTTTTATTTTTTTATTTTGAACACTCATAACTTTATTTCTAAAGAAGGTAGAACAACATTTTTTTTTTAGTTTTATTCCTCATTCAATTTCCTTTCTTTTGGTTTATATTTGATTAAAAAAAAGTTGTAAACTATATAAAAAAAAACAGTAATATTTAAAAAAAGACAATAATTTGCCAATATTTTTTAAACTCACTTTATCATAACTTTCTTACGCAAGGAGCTATTTAATTGTTTTTTTCTTTAAAAACTGCGCAATTTAATGAACTTCATTTTGTCTCGATTAATATGTGGTCTATTTTTAAAAATAAAACCGGTAGCGGCTTTTAAACGTCAAAGCGCGTGCCTCTGCGGCAGCTAGACGGCGGTTTTTTTCCATCGCGATCGTTGACGTTCTACACAGAATTTGATTATTTAAATTTAAATTTAGTATATTTTTTTGCCTTTTTGTCGCTGGTAATATGCAATGGCTGATGATTATTTACAGTGTTGCCAAACGGTTTGTCGATTACGTGTTAGTTCTCGGTTCCTCTTAATTGTTTTTAACTTAATGAATAATGTCGCTTTTTATCATAGATTATTTGACAGTTGCGGATTCGCACATGTTTTTTTATATTTTTTTTAAACTCAAGCAACTCGGTTTTAAATTACCGATAGCTCGGTTGCGGGTAGTTCGAGTTAGTTTGCAATTTTCTTTTAAGCCACTTGTGAAGTCGTTTTTAATAAGGTAACTGCTTGTCGGTTGGGATATATAGTTTGCACTGGTTAGTTAGCATTTTTTTTTTAAATTACGTGCGAAGTAGTTTTACACTGCCGGACTCTTGTTTGCGGGTTTGCACTAGTTAGTTTGCATTCTTTTTAAAAGCCATCATAAAAATATACCTATGTAAATAATCCTCACTTTTTTGATAGATAGTGAAAAAATGAATCGATTGGTAGGTACAGTCATATTTTATTTAGTTGAAAGTTGAAAGGCAATATTATCTATGCCTATATTTGTATTGTAGATAAACAGTGTTGAAGTATTTTGGAATATATACTATTTCAAAAATGAAGCGTAAGGCGAGTTTATTTTGTCTAGAAACTGAGAGTATTGAAAATGTAATGGTGAAAAAACCAACTGTTTCTGGCTTTCAAACAATTTTAAAATGTGCAAATGAAAGAAATTACAATATTTTGAAAACAATTTTAGAATTAAAGAATGATTTATATGCCCGTTTCATATTTCTTGCAGACAATCATTTTGTAGGACAAATAACATTATAAATGCCAATAGCGAGATGCAAGTGATGGGTCTTCATGCAGTATTCAAAAACCAAAAGAGCAGTCATATATAAAAAAAAATGTTTGATTTGTGGTAAATCAGGCACATTAAAGAGAAACCCTGTAGTTGCAATTTGCACAGGAACGGGTGCTAAAACTAGAAAAAAAAATTGATGCTGCGACTTTAAGAGAAGATATTGAAATACAAGGCAGATTATAGTTTTATGCAGATTTATTTGCAGCTGATGCAAAATATCACAAAATCTGATATTCGAAATAATATTAGCATAAGAAATATAAAATATGAGCTAAACAAATGAGCGCTGCCGGCCGGCACCGGTTTTGATAGAAGAAGATAAGAAGAATCAAAGTGACTATCCGGAAAATACAAACCATGCCGCTGCGGAAGAAACACATTTTTATAGCAATCACGAGGAAGCTGGTAGAAGGATTATTTTCCACATGGCATCCTCCAATAAAAACGGTCAACTGGTCGTAAAGTGTGATGACGCTGATGTTCTAGTACTATTAATTTATTATTATGCTACTCACGAAAATCTAAGTAATATTAATGCCAAAGAAATATTTGTGGAAGCTGGTCACACAAACATGACAACTAACCAAAAGCGATATATTCCTATTCACGTCATCTCAAAAAACATTGGCAAATTGGCATGTGAAGGCTTACCAAGTTTTCACAGCCTGACAGAATGTGATACGCCCAGTTCATTTTTTAAAATAGGAAAAACAGGCGTGGAAAGTGTACTATAAAAATTGCGGCACTCACAAATTTGCTAAACTGGCACCAGAAGAAGGAATAAAGTTTGCCATAAGATTTGTAAGTTTTTTATACAAAAATAAAAATGCAAATAATCTGATTGAAATTCTGTTAAACCTTACAAATGAGAGCAAAAAACAAGTTCAGGAATTGCCCTCTACAGAAGATAGTTTCAAACTACATGTACTTAGGTGAATTTATAAAGCAAAAATTCATAATAGATATACGTATATTTTATTATAATGTGTAATTTTAGGTCATATTATCAGTCATTTATATGGGTCAATAGTCATGTTGGTGAGGTAACCAAAAATGATCCCTTGTTATATGGATGGACTTTAAATGAGGACAATTTTATAGTTCTAAAAATTATGCCTCAATCTCCAGTTCCAGAAGATATACGGCAAATTACTTCCTTATTATGCAATGACAAAATCTGCAACACACAAAAATATCAGTGTAAAAAAGAAGGGGTATTTTGTAGCTCATATTGCAAAGGCAAAACCATTGTTTATACGGGGAAGACAAAGGCAAAACGTATTGCATTAATATTAATCGCGACCTTGAAGAAAATCAAACTGAAGCTGGAGACACTGATGGCGATACATTTTTCGATAATTTGTTTTAATTAATTAATAATATATGTATACCACAATTATCTATCATTTTTCTAAAGTATTAGAATATTTTGGAAGAAAGTTAACGACATACGATGTACCCTCACTCCATGGTGCAAATTACTAATGAAAACTTGTATTTAAAACATTACCGCGGCAGTGGGTGAAACAAGAGCAGCGGTCGATCGCGATGGAAAAAAACAGCCGTCCAGCCCGACGCAAAGGCACGCGTCCCGACGTTTAAAAGCCGCTACAGGTTTTATTTCTTAGAATAGACCACAAGTTAATCGAGACAAAATGAAGAGCATTAGATTGCGCAGTTTTTGAAAAAAAAAACATTTAAATAGCGCTTTGCATAAGAAAGTTCTGGCGAGGTGAGTTTAAAAAAATATTGACAATTTGTTGCCTTTTTAAAATATTACTGTTTTTTTTTAATATAATTTTACATTTTTTTTTAATGTAGTATATACCAAAAGAATGGAAATTGAATGAGGAATAAAACTTAAAAAAAATTGTTGTTCTACCTTCTTTGGAAAAATAGCTATGAGTGTTCAAACTAAAAAAATAAAAAATCCTTTTTTTTTTCAGTTTTTTGCCTATATCTTTGGTCGCGACCAATGGAGAGAGTCGTCAATTTTCATTTTCTATGTAAAAAAACATGCTTTTTCAAATGGTGAAGGTCCCATTTGGTTATACCTCGGTTTTTTTTCTGTGCATCCTAGACCGGGCTTTCCGACGGACTAGTATATTTAACATTTTAACTTACACAGAACCTCAATAGCAGAACGCCTGATCGTTTTATAATTATTAATAACATAATCAATATACGTGGAAATTGTTTTAAAATTTTAGATTTTTTCTTGCTCTGTAATACCTCATTACTTACTTGCAAACTTATTCATAAATTTATTTAGTTATTGAGGAGTGGTACCTAGAACATCAAAGGCAGTTAGCAGTTCAACTGGTAGAGAGCTGCTGGTGCCCTTAACCGAACCCCATCTCTCACTGAGCAGCAGGATTTGCACACTCTCGTCAACTGCCTCTTCTCATATAACTAATGATTTTGTTTTATTGTTCATATTATTTCAGTATTATTTTATATCAACTATAACCTTATTCTCTGCTATTAAACAGAGAAAGAGTGTGGCACTTTTGGCGCCCAATTCAAGGTGTTCTAACAAGGGTTTTATAGGAATGTTTAACCTCTATTCCATGTGACTTTCCCAGTCTGGCAGATAAAAATCCTTCAGTGAAGAAATTAGGTTTCTTGCTACTAATTCATCAAAAATACACACAGACAACCAAATATAAGATATACTAAAACCTATTTATATAGCCTTAGCTCAAAATCCCATTAAGATGGTCTGAAAATTTTCAGATGCCGAGCTATCGACCGGTTCTACACAATGACCGTGGCCCATACATCTCAACCAAATGTACCTTCAAAAAAAAACTTCAAAAGCGTACTCGGTAGTAATAAACCAGCACTGGTAGCGTGAAATTTTGCATATTTAAATACAGCTGTTGTACCGTGATGACGGAATTCGATTAAATATATTATTCGGCAACGAAAATATATCAAATGTGCGAAATATAAACCAAATTTAAGTTAACATTAAATATAGGAAATTTAAAATGTTAAAATGTGGTTTACCATACTACTAAATGCAAACGAGTCAGACAAAACCTTTAAAAAATTGATATGAGCACAAGCGTATATGAGGTGCATTTAATATAAATCTTATGAAATCAGTATTGTTCCAGCATTAAAAATTATTCGGGCTAAATTCACGAATACCCAGACTATGACAGTTATAATCCTACACTCTAGAACTGAAAATGGTTGTATAATTAATGCATTACTGACGGCAGAATTAATGAAAAATAGGAGAGGAGCAACAACTATTTCTGAGCCTTAAACCAAATGCAGTCATAGTTATGGATAATGCTTCATACCATTCCCGAACTAAATCCAATGAAAATTACCGTTTGTTGCAGCATTGTCAAATTGTCGCTTTTTAGTTTAACCGCGCGAGACATTAAACATTAAATTCGAGTTTAGGAAATTGCAATATTAAAATAGAACCCCGATTAATCGAATAGCAATTATCACTTGGGTCCACATTATTTCAGATAATCGGGGTGCTACTGTAATATTAATAATAATAATATAATAATAATCACCACAAGAGGTCGATATGCCGATATATATCAGTATCGGCCAGGAAATTATCGATATATGTCGATTATCGGTATCAGCTAAAAAAGTCATATCAGTCAATCACTAAAAGGAATTTTATATACTAATAGCAGGTAATCTAGAATCCGATTTGTTTGTCTAAAAATTTCTAGTTATGGTATCATGACATAATTCAATTATATACTTTATAAAGAATACAAATTAAGACTAAATTATTATAGCTTCCTTGAATAGTTACAAGTAATATTGTGTAGAGGAAACATGTTTAGCTGTTTACCATTTGGTTAAGAACATATATCATATTACTGTATTATTAGAACATAATAAAAACAAACCACAATTCAAAAGATAGAAGAAGCATTACAAAGAGTAAATATGCTTATATCGAAATTATTTGATTTATTGATTTGGTGGTTTATTGTGAATTTTAATGTAATTTAATTTGAATTGTATCACATTTTGTTATGATACTTATCTGCCCATATGATTGTATTTATATTTCAATCATTTTATTGCTTTGTTATTTTTGTTTTATATTGTGACCTAAAATTTACATGTTCCACACCCACTGGCATATTTTACTTTATTATATGATGAACTAATACAGATTTTGAAAGAACCTGAATTTATAGACCTTACCGTAACATCTTTAGTTTGCAGTTGTAACCACTTTGTAAATCTAGAAGTATGTTTTTTTGAATTTAAATGGCTCATCACGGCTGGATCGTTGTGTAAACTAACATTGCACAGAGCGCAATTTAGGTGTAAACCAATTACGCTCCAATATTCCGCCTTCGAAATACCTGAAAGTAGATAATATTTATTATTAGGCGCTAAGTTATCAGAGTCGAAAGAAGTGGAATAATATTTACGAATAATATATATCACTTACACAAGTAAAATTGACATCTTTTCCGAATGTTAAAAGTGCATGAAAAAACAACAAGAGAGAATACAGAGCATAAGTAAAAGCACTATGATAGGTACTGTCTACCATTAAATTACAGGATTTTAATCTTATTTCACATTTTTCTAAAATGAATAGGAAAATATAGCTATTTGTAGTGTATATAGACCGCCAAGCGGCGCTTTTACAGTTTTTTTTTGACCATCTTGAAAATGCCATTAGAAGTATCTTGAGTAGATATAAATATATTATTCCATGTGGTGATTTTAATATAAATTTTCTGGATGTTTCTGCAAGTACTAAAATGTTAATAGATTTATTTGAGTGTTTCTCCTTAATGGTACAAAATAAATGTCCTACGCGAATAAGTCCAAATACAGACGGTTCTATAACCAGAACCTGCATCAACTACATGGTGTCTAACATATCAAGTGACTTATTCCATGTTGAGGTCTTTGATCCATTTTTAGCGGACCATTTGGGCCACATAGGTAAATTATCCTGTCTTGTTTCAGACCACTGCAGTAACTTTATCTCATTTTATCTTTCAACTTAATATTTGTCTTTTTAAAACTCTTAAAATTAAAAATTACCGCCGTTTTTCGGCATATAAGCGTCATCAGTCTGCCTGTCAAGACTGTCAATAGTGACAGTCGACACATTCAATGTGTCATCCAAAAGCACGGGTCTTTGTACCACGCTTTTGTTGTTAATTTGATATATTTTAATTTTTATTTTAATCTAAATTATGTGAACCAGTTCTTATAATGTGACGTACAATGTGTGATATTTAATTGTGACCATTGTCGATTTTTGTTGTGTTTGATATATGGATATGTCCTTTGTCTATTGACAAGTAAGTAAAAGAGGTCCACCATTTTCCTTTTCACGTATAAAATTGACACAAAAACCATCATTCTTAATTAATAACTGTAGTTAACCCCCCTTTTTGTAATAAAAATTTTTTAATCCCAACAAATTTATAACTGAGCGCAACAGTATTCATCTCATGAAATTTTTTTACCAAAATTAACCATTGGCTCAATTCAACAACATTCTTTGACTCTCCACTGACAAGGGGTTCTTTTACTTGCTCTCAGGTAACACTGATGATGGCTACGGCCGAAAGCGCTCTGTTACGCTCTTCATGATCCTTTTGGATTAAAATTTGCATGATATACAAAGAATGTTTCATTACTATGTTTCGTACATGCACACAGCCTTTACCCTTCATTTAAAAGTAGCGCAAAAAGAATTTTTATTGGTCAGAAAAGAATACTTCGACTGATTTTCAATTTAGATATGCGCGAGTCCTGTAAAAATATTTTTATTAGTAAGAAAATTTTAACTGTCCCATGTATTTATATGTATAAATGTCTTGTGTATGTACAGGGTGGCCCGTTTAAGAGGGGCCTTTACCTTATCTCGAAAACTACGGGAGTTGGAAAAAAAATTTAAATACAAAAGTTGTTCCTAGTAAAATGATCTTTATTTTTTTTGTGTTGTTTTAATCGTCACTTTTTTATATACAGGATGGTCAAAGAAAGTTACACTTTTTTAAATGAAACACCCTATATTTTATACATTTTTGGATTCTACTTAAAATTCTAAGCATATTTGATGTATGATGTTATACCTCTAGAGTTAGTAGTTTCACAGCTATAAACAGTTGAAAATCGGTACTTTGACTACTTTTCACCTTGGTAGCAAGAAGACCATTAGAGATGGAGTAAAATTAATTTCACATTCCTATCTTAACTTTTCAAGAGCTATTTGACGGTAATAATTGGCAGGTGGTACCATAGGTACCAAATCTGGTACCTCTGTAGGTACCATCAGTTAGCACCATCAGATAGCTCTCGGAAAGTTAAGATAGGAATGTGGAATTCATTTTACTCCAGCTTTAATGGTCTTCCTGCTACCAAGGTGAAAAATAGCCAAAATACCGATTTTCAACTGTTTATAGCTGTGAAACTACTAACTCTAGAGGTATAACATCATACAACAAATATGCTTAGAATTTTAAGTAGAATCCAAAAATGTAATAAAATATAGGGTGTTTCATTTAAAAAAATGTAACTTTCTTTGATCATCCTGTATATAAAAAAGTGACGACTAAAACAATACAAAAAAAAAATAAAGATCATTTTATTAGGAATAACTTTTGTATTTAATTTTTTTTTCCAACCCCCGTAGTTCTCAAGATAAGGTATAGGCCCCTCTTAAACGGGCCACCCTGTACTTAAAAATTTTACTAAGTTTAGATCCCTAACGAGTAGCCATAATACGCGTAGTGAGCATATACTTGCAGTTCCGAGGCACAAAACAGCAAATTTTGAAAACTCATTGACTTACAATGCAATTACTTTGTATAATAAATTACCTATTAGTTTTAAGATATTAGATTACAAAAGATTCAAGGTAAAAATAAGACAACTTTTTGTTAACAGTGCATTTTATTCTTTTAACCCTTTAAGGCGCAGTACTCTTTTTTCTAATTTTTGAAGCAATTTTGGTTTTAATTTATTGCATAAGCCTTATAAACACCCAGAAAAATGTTGAAAAAAATATTTTGATAATCAGGACTTTGTAATGGCGTGGTTAGTATATTGACCACTTATACTTTGGGAATTTTAATTTTATGGTTTAGCAGTGGTTAATATAATAGCCATGTATAATAAACGAAGTAAGTTATACAAAATCATATTTATTATTCTAAATAGAAAGCAACAATGTTATAAACAAAAATTATCCAGCATTATGGAAAGGAGCGAAACACTGCAAGCAAAGAGCCACGTCACATTGCCGGCAAATAAGGGTTGACGTTACAGGTTTTGCTCGAGTGCTGCAGTGTGCGCATCTTCTAATTTTGCCCCTAATTGGAATGTGAGTTCCAACATTTAAAAGTCTTATAGAATTGGCAATTCCAACTGATCCACCAGATGGTCTTCTCATCTTACTGCTCGTAGTCATTATCGCACTAGGTCCTGGACGTTTTCGGAAATTTGCATCCTTTAGAAGTTCATCTACCAACAAACTTCGAAACATCAGACTAGAAACTGTTTTTTTACAAAATCTCAAGGATAACTCTTTATAGCAAATATAACTATTCGTAATAACTGCATCAATAAGGTAGTAGAAAATTCGAATCCACCATCGCCTACTTTTGCATAAAATATTATAATACGACAGCATCTGATCGAATTTGTCCACCCCGCCCATGTTTTTATTATAATCATAAATTGGCAGTGGACAAGCGACCGATTCTTTTCTTCCCTCCTTATTAATTCTTTGAGTATCAATGGTGATGCTCGGATCATGAAATTAACTAATTACATTTACACTTTTCTTGCCTCTATCTTTCCATTTGCACACGAATATATTGTTAGCGACAGCGTAGTCACTATCTCCTTTTTTCATATATCTGTCATTCTTCAATATTTGTTTAGGGTAGTGTTTCCTGTTTTCTCTAAAAGTTCCACAAGCGTATGTTCCATTATCAAGTAGTTTGGATAGAAGCTCAAATGTAGAAAAAAAATTGTCGAAATACACGCAGTAGCCTTTATTATAATAATTTCTTGTCAAATCCAAAACTGTTCTTTCACCCAGCGTTCCTTCTGTGGGCGTTTTTGATTTTCCCTCATATATTTTAAAATTCATGACATATGTAGATTTCGAATCTGCCAAAACCCAAACTTTGAAGCCTCTCTTTATGGGCTTCATAGGCATGTACAGGGTGTTCACCCATAATGTCCCCCCCCTTTAACTTTGTTAATTTTTAAGCTACAAAAAAATAAAAAACGAAATTGTAGGGCTTTTAATGTAGTTTTTGCACACGTAAAGGAAAAAACAAAAAATTGTGCAGTATACAGGGTAGATCAAAAAGAAACATTTTTTTAAATCTAGCCCCCATTTATTATTCGATTTTTCGATTTTCCATAAAATTCTAAGGATTTTTAATATAACACACTATATGCCTATTCCTAATACTTTAGGAGTTATTGACAGTTGAAATCGCTATTTTGTTTTGTTCTTTTATTTTTTTATGGCAACAGCCCCCTAAGAATATAACTTTTTTTTAGCTTTTGAAGTTATTGAGGTGTAAATAGTGAGTTTCCTCAATTCGACCTCATTGCTTCGAGTAGTGCTTTTGTAACTTCTGTTTTAAAAATGATTAAAAGAATTATTATTATAATTAAAAATAGCGACTTCAACTGTCAATAACTCCTAAAGTATTAGGAATAGGCATATAGTGTGTTACATTAAAAATGCTTAGAATTTTAGGTAGAATCGAAAAATCGAATAAAAAATGGGGGCTAGATTTAAAAAAAATGGTTCTTTTTGATCTACCCTGTATACTATACAATTTTTTATTTTTTTCTTTAGGTGTGCAAAAACTACATAAAAAACCCTACAACTTTGTTTTTTTATTTTTTTTGTAGCTTAAAAATTAACAAAGTTAAAGGGGGGGGACATTATGGGTGAACACCCTGTACTGTTTCAGTGCGGACATGCCTTTAAATTTCACCATACTCTCATCTACAGAAAGATTTCGTGCTGGTATGTATAGTTTCGAAAATGTTTTTGTAAGATGGTCGATTAGAGGCCTCAGCTTATAGAATCTATCAAATGATGGACCCGTCTTATCGGGCATTTTTGAATTATCGTTTAGATGAATGAATCTCAAAATTTTTAAAAATCTCTTTTGGGTCATTGCAGAGGCGATTTTATGAACATGAAAGTTTTGGTTGGAGGACCAGTAAAGTTTAATGCTAGGCAATTCGTGAAACCCCATGAAAATCACAATTCCAAAGAAGCAATTTAGTTCTCTGACTGTAAGAATTAGTTCGGTACCATTCTCTGATGCATAAAGATTCGATTCCAGCACAATTTTTTCCAAAATTGTATCATCTAAGAATAAGTGAAAAAAATCATAGGATTATCGCTGTCGTAATTGAAGGATGGACCGCTTTACTGATCAAACGAAAACGACCGGCATACTACAAGTTGATTATTATAAATATATAATAATTTGGCAGCACGTAGATAATAATTCGAATTAATACATTACAGACCGAAAAGATATACAGGGTGATCCAAATAAGACTTTAAATACCTTGCTACTGACTGTTTCTCTATCTAACTTGGCTGACATCGACTCGAGCCTACTTTACCCGAATGTGTGTTGAGCCGAGCATGATTCGTGACGGCTTAATATGATTCAATACCCAGGAAAAATTCGCTAAACGCGCCTAAAGATTTCACTTCAAAAATAAACCCTTCGAGAACGATACATTTTTGAATAAGAGGTATAAAAATAACTTTCCTTTTTTCTGAACATTTCGTGTTTCGGATATGTTTCGCTGTTTGCCAGTTCTTTCACAAACTGATAAGTTGTTCAATTTGCAATATTTGGATACAACATCAAAAGCTTAATAATTGCATTTTTGACGCTGCCCCAACAGCGCAATTAAAAACGGAGGGCAGCGGACGAGACAATGAGAGATAAACCCATGCATGCATGTGCCGAACATTCGAGAAAAATCAAAAACAAGGTTCTGGTTAATGTGTTCGCTATTTATTGCTGTACTATAGTTGTACTTCTATTATTTGCATCATTAATTTAAAATCCTCGCTTAGAAACTTTAATAAACCACTAACCCAAACCTAGGTGTTGTTAATTTGACTGAAAATATGGTTGCTTTCTTATAGGGCCATAGAAAAATATATATTACATTTGATTATTAAAAGTGCTAAAAAATTCTTTTATCAACTAATTATACTCATAGAACAATAGCATTTAACGTACCGTGACATTGTAATTTTAAGTGAATATTCTTTCTCAAATAACCTTTAGTATTATTTCAGTATATCATAAATAAAATATATTACAATATTAGAAATTATAACATAAATGATGGTATACTATTTTTTTACCGGAGAATCATTGAGTATTAATATATAAATCATACTAAACTAGAATCATCTAAAATAACTATTAGTAGAATTACTTTAAACCTCAGTAACATATCATTTAGGATTAATGCTGTTTATAAGACCATCAACTATTTAATCATACCTTGCCACAGACAATTTTTGAAACAAGAATTAACAAAAAAGAGATTTTTACTGCAGATATTGTCAGGAGTATCTTTGGGGGTAGCGTGATTTCTTTAAAGAATAACTTCTCAGAGAAGAGCCGCGTCGCGATTAGTACAATGACGGGATCTCAATGCTTCCTTTAATCTACCACTGGATGTTCTACTCGTGAGGACACGCCTTGTTTAGCGTGCCGGGGGGTAACTGAGGTAGACCGGGACCGCGTTACGTGGGGTAAGAAGAGATGATAAAGTAAGCACGTTTAGTTTATGACAATAACAATGTATTAACGATAAAACTTTAACAATAATTATTGGTCAAAAAAAATGAGATTCTATTATACCCGATTACTACGGTGCGCATGTTTTCTCGATTTGAGGTACTGTTTATAGGTCTTTGTTTACTGTCTTATAATTTATAGTTTTTCTTAAGAGTTGGGTTTTATTTAAGAGCACTAAGAGATTTCACTAAACTTTTTAACTGACTATTTAGACACTTGTCTTTCTCAACACTCTGACAAACTTCTTGTCGGGACTTTACTATGGAGGTTGTGAAACCCCTGGTCCTAGCAGTCGTCAAATGACTAACCGGTACCAGGTTTGGAAGGAAAGGACTAGAACCTAAAGCAGTCGTATGGCTAACTTTAGGAGCGGATAGAACCCAGAAGGCAGTCGTCAAATGG